>OY282453.1:6945231-7061523 GCA_958295655.1 Palloptera scutellata | reverse complement strand
TTATTTACTTATTTACTTATTTACTTATTTACTTATTTACTTATTTACTTATTTACTTATTTACTTATTTACTTATTTACTTATTTACTTATTTACTTATTTACTTATTTACTTATTTACTTATTTACTTATTTACTTATTTACTTATTTACTTATTTACTTATTTACTTATTTACTTATTTACTTATTTACTTATTTACTTATTTACTTATTTACTTATTTACTTATTTACTTATTTACTTATTTACTTATTTACTTATTTACTTATTTACTTATTTACTTATTTACTTATTTACTTATTTACTTATTTACTTATTTACTTATTTACTTATTTACTTATTTACTTATTTACTTATTTACTTATTTACTTATTTACTTATTTACTTATTTACTTATTTACTTATTTACTTATTTACTTATTTACTTATTTACTTATTTACTTATTTACTTATTTACTTATTTACTTATTTACTTATTTACTTATTTACTTATTTACTTATTTACTTATTTACTTATTTACTTATTTACTTATTTACTTATTTACTTATTTACTTATTTACTTATTTACTTATTTACTTATTTACTTATTTACTTATTTACTTATTTACTTATTTACTTATTTACTTATTTACTTATTTACTTATTTACTTATTTACTTATTTACTTATTTACTTATTTACTTATTTACTTATTTACTTATTTACTTATTTACTTATTTACTTATTTACTTATTTACTTATTTACTTATTTACTTATTTACTTATTTACTTATTTACTTATTTACTTATTTACTTATTTACTTATTTACTTATTTACTTATTTACTTATTTACTTATTTACTTATTTACTTATTTACTTATTTACTTATTTACTTATTTACTTATTTACTTATTTACTTATTTACTTATTTACTTATTTACTTATTTACTTATTTACTTATTTACTTATTTACTTATTTACTTATTTACTTATTTACTTATTTACTTATTTACTTATTTACTTATTTACTTATTTACTTATTTACTTATTTACTTATTTACTTATTTACTTATTTACTTATTTACTTATTTACTTATTTACTTATTTACTTATTTACTTATTTACTTATTTACTTATTTACTTATTTACTTATTTACTTATTTACTTATTTACTTATTTACTTATTTACTTATTTACTTATTTACTTATTTACTTATTTACTTATTTACTTATTTACTTATTTACTTATTTACTTATTTACTTATTTACTTATTTACTTATTTACTTATTTACTTATTTACTTATTTACTTATTTACTTATTTACTTATTTACTTATTTACTTATTTACTTATTTACTTATTTACTTATTTACTTATTTACTTATTTACTTATTTACTTATTTACTTATTTACTTATTTACTTATTTACTTATTTACTTATTTACTTATTATTACTTATTTACTTATTTACTTATTTACTTATTTACTTATTTACTTATTTACTTATTTACTTATTTACTTATTTACTTATTTACTTATTTACTTATTTACTTATTTACTTATTTACTTATTTACTTATTTACTTATTTACTTATTTACTTATTTACTTATTTACTTATTTACTTATTTACTTATTTACTTATTTACTTATTTACTTATTTACTTATTTACTTATTTACTTATTTACTTATTTACTTATTTACTTATTTACTTATTTACTTATTTACTTATTTACTTATTTACTTATTTACTTATTTACTTATTTACTTATTTACTTATTTACTTATTTACTTATTTACTTATTTACTTATTTACTTATTTACTTATTTACTTATTTACTTATTTACTTATTTACTTATTTACTTATTTACTTATTTACTTATTTACTTATTTACTTATTTACTTATTTACTTATTTACTTATTTACTTATTTACTTATTTACTTATTTACTTATTTACTTATTTACTTATTTACTTATTTACTTATTTACTTATTTACTTATTTACTTATTTACTTATTTACTTATTTACTTATTTACTTATTTACTTATTTACTTATTTACTTATTTACTTATTTACTTATTTACTTATTTACTTATTTACTTATTTACTTATTTACTTATTTACTTATTTACTTATTTACTTATTTACTTATTTACTTATTTACTTATTTACTTATTTACTTATTTACTTATTTACTTATTTACTTATTTACTTATTTACTTATTTACTTATTTACTTATTTACTTATTTACTTATTTACTTATTTACTTATTTACTTATTTACTTATTTACTTATTTACTTATTTACTTATTTACTTATTTACTTATTTACTTATTTACTTATTTACTTATTTACTTATTTACTTATTTACTTATTTACTTATTTACTTATTTACTTATTTACTTATTTACTTATTTACTTATTTACTTATTTACTTATTTACTTATTTACTTATTTACTTATTTACTTATTTACTTATTTACTTATTTACTTATTTACTTATTTACTTATTTACTTATTTACTTATTTACTTATTTACTTATTTACTTATTTACTTATTTACTTATTTACTTATTTACTTATTTACTTATTTACTTATTTACTTATTTACTTATTTACTTATTTACTTATTTACTTATTTACTTATTTACTTATTTACTTATTTACTTATTTACTTATTTACTTATTTACTTATTTACTTATTTACTTATTTACTTATTTACTTATTTACTTATTTACTTATTTACTTATTTACTTATTTACTTATTTACTTATTTACTTATTTACTTATTTACTTATTTACTTATTTACTTATTTACTTATTTACTTATTTACTTATTTACTTATTTACTTATTTACTTATTTACTTATTTACTTATTTACTTATTTACTTATTTACTTATTTACTTATTTACTTATTTACTTATTTACTTATTTACTTATTTACTTATTTACTTATTTACTTATTTACTTATTTACTTATTTACTTATTTACTTATTTACTTATTTACTTATTTACTTATTTACTTATTTACTTATTTACTTATTTACTTATTTACTTATTTACTTATTTACTTATTTACTTATTTACTTATTTACTTATTTACTTATTTACTTATTTACTTATTTACTTATTTACTTATTTACTTATTTACTTATTTACTTATTTACTTATTTACTTATTTACTTATTTACTTATTTACTTATTTACTTATTTACTTATTTACTTATTTACTTATTTACTTATTTACTTATTTACTTATTTACTTATTTACTTATTTACTTATTTACTTATTTACTTATTTACTTATTTACTTATTTACTTATTTACTTATTTACTTATTTACTTATTTACTTATTTACTTATTTACTTATTTACTTATTTACTTATTTACTTATTTACTTATTTACTTATTTACTTATTTACTTATTTACTTATTTACTTATTTACTTATTTACTTATTTACTTATTTACTTATTTACTTATTTACTTATTTACTTATTTACTTATTTACTTATTTACTTATTTACTTATTTACTTATTTACTTATTTACTTATTTACTTATTTACTTATTTACTTATTTACTTATTTACTTATTTACTTATTTACTTATTTACTTATTTACTTATTTACTTATTTACTTATTTACTTATTTACTTATTTACTTATTTACTTATTTACTTATTTACTTATTTACTTATTTACTTATTTACTTATTTACTTATTTACTTATTTACTTATTTACTTATTTACTTATTTACTTATTTACTTATTTACTTATTTACTTATTTACTTATTTACTTATTTACTTATTTACTTATTTACTTATTTACTTATTTACTTATTTACTTATTTACTTATTTACTTATTTACTTATTTACTTATTTACTTATTTACTTATTTACTTATTTACTTATTTACTTATTTACTTATTTACTTATTTACTTATTTACTTATTTACTTATTTACTTATTTACTTATTTACTTATTTACTTATTTACTTATTTACTTATTTACTTATTTACTTATTTACTTATTTACTTATTTACTTATTTACTTATTTACTTATTTACTTATTTACTTATTTACTTATTTACTTATTTACTTATTTACTTATTTACTTATTTACTTATTTACTTATTTACTTATTTACTTATTTACTTATTTACTTATTTACTTATTTACTTATTTACTTATTTACTTATTTACTTATTTACTTATTTACTTATTTACTTATTTACTTATTTACTTATTTACTTATTTACTTATTTACTTATTTACTTATTTACTTATTTACTTATTTACTTATTTACTTATTTACTTATTTACTTATTTACTTATTTACTTATTTACTTATTTACTTATTTACTTATTTACTTATTTACTTATTTACTTATTTACTTATTTACTTATTTACTTATTTACTTATTTACTTATTTACTTATTTACTTATTTACTTATTTACTTATTTACTTATTTACTTATTTACTTATTTACTTATTTACTTATTTACTTATTTACTTATTTACTTATTTACTTATTTACTTATTTACTTATTTACTTATTTACTTATTTACTTATTTACTTATTTACTTATTTACTTATTTACTTATTTACTTATTTACTTATTTACTTATTTACTTATTTACTTATTTACTTATTTACTTATTTACTTATTTACTTATTTACTTATTTACTTATTTACTTATTTACTTATTTACTTATTTACTTATTTACTTATTTACTTATTTACTTATTTACTTATTTACTTATTTACTTATTTACTTATTTACTTATTTACTTATTTACTTATTTACTTATTTACTTATTTACTTATTTACTTATTTACTTATTTACTTATTTACTTATTTACTTATTTACTTATTTACTTATTTACTTATTTACTTATTTACTTATTTACTTATTTACTTATTTACTTATTTACTTATTTACTTATTTACTTATTTACTTATTTACTTATTTACTTATTTACTTATTTACTTATTTACTTATTTACTTATTTACTTATTTACTTATTTACTTATTTACTTATTTACTTATTTACTTATTTACTTATTTACTTATTTACTTATTTACTTATTTACTTATTTACTTATTTACTTATTTACTTATTTACTTATTTACTTATTTACTTATTTACTTATTTACTTATTTACTTATTTACTTATTTACTTATTTACTTATTTACTTATTTACTTATTTACTTATTTACTTATTTACTTATTTACTTATTTACTTATTTACTTATTTACTTATTTACTTATTTACTTATTTACTTATTTACTTATTTACTTATTTACTTATTTACTTATTTACTTATTTACTTATTTACTTATTTACTTATTTACTTATTTACTTATTTACTTATTTACTTATTTACTTATTTACTTATTTACTTATTTACTTATTTACTTATTTACTTATTTACTTATTTACTTATTTACTTATTTACTTATTTACTTATTTACTTATTTACTTATTTACTTATTTACTTATTTACTTATTTACTTATTTACTTATTTACTTATTTACTTATTTACTTATTTACTTATTTACTTATTTACTTATTTACTTATTTACTTATTTACTTATTTACTTATTTACTTATTTACTTATTTACTTATTTACTTATTTACTTATTTACTTATTTACTTATTTACTTATTTACTTATTTACTTATTTACTTATTTACTTATTTACTTATTTACTTATTTACTTATTTACTTATTTACTTATTTACTTATTTACTTATTTACTTATTTACTTATTTACTTATTTACTTATTTACTTATTTACTTATTTACTTATTTACTTATTTACTTATTTACTTATTTACTTATTTACTTATTTACTTATTTACTTATTTACTTATTTACTTATTTACTTATTTACTTATTTACTTATTTACTTATTTACTTATTTACTTATTTACTTATTTACTTATTTACTTATTTACTTATTTACTTATTTACTTATTTACTTATTTACTTATTTACTTATTTACTTATTTACTTATTTACTTATTTACTTATTTACTTATTTACTTATTTACTTATTTACTTATTTACTTATTTACTTATTTACTTATTTACTTATTTACTTATTTACTTATTTACTTATTTACTTATTTACTTATTTACTTATTTACTTATTTACTTATTTACTTATTTACTTATTTACTTATTTACTTATTTACTTATTTACTTATTTACTTATTTACTTATTTACTTATTTACTTATTTACTTATTTACTTATTTACTTATTTACTTATTTACTTATTTACTTATTTACTTATTTACTTATTTACTTATTTACTTATTTACTTATTTACTTATTTACTTATTTACTTATTTACTTATTTACTTATTTACTTATTTACTTATTTACTTATTTACTTATTTACTTATTTACTTATTTACTTATTTACTTATTTACTTATTTACTTATTTACTTATTTACTTATTTACTTATTTACTTATTTACTTATTTACTTATTTACTTATTTACTTATTTACTTATTTACTTATTTACTTATTTACTTATTTACTTATTTACTTATTTACTTATTTACTTATTTACTTATTTACTTATTTACTTATTTACTTATTTACTTATTTACTTATTTACTTATTTACTTATTTACTTATTTACTTATTTACTTATTTACTTATTTACTTATTTACTTATTTACTTATTTACTTATTTACTTATTTACTTATTTACTTATTTACTTATTTACTTATTTACTTATTTACTTATTTACTTATTTACTTATTTACTTATTTACTTATTTACTTATTTACTTATTTACTTATTTACTTATTTACTTATTTACTTATTTACTTATTTACTTATTTACTTATTTACTTATTTACTTATTTACTTATTTACTTATTTACTTATTTACTTATTTACTTATTTACTTATTTACTTATTTACTTATTTACTTATTTACTTATTTACTTATTTACTTATTTACTTATTTACTTATTTACTTATTTACTTATTTACTTATTTACTTATTTACTTATTTACTTATTTACTTATTTACTTATTTACTTATTTACTTATTTACTTATTTACTTATTTACTTATTTACTTATTTACTTATTTACTTATTTACTTATTTACTTATTTACTTATTTACTTATTTACTTATTTACTTATTTACTTATTTACTTATTTACTTATTTACTTATTTACTTATTTACTTATTTACTTATTTACTTATTTACTTATTTACTTATTTACTTATTTACTTATTTACTTATTTACTTATTTACTTATTTACTTATTTACTTATTTACTTATTTACTTATTTACTTATTTACTTATTTACTTATTTACTTATTTACTTATTTACTTATTTACTTATTTACTTATTTACTTATTTACTTATTTACTTATTTACTTATTTACTTATTTACTTATTTACTTATTTACTTATTTACTTATTTACTTATTTACTTATTTACTTATTTACGTATTTACTTATTTACTTATTTACTTATTTACTTATTTACTTATTTACTTATTTACTTATTTACTTATTTACTTATTTACTTATTTACTTATCTACTTTTTTACTTACTTACTTAACTGGCATTACAACCGATGGTCGGTCTTGGCCGCCTCTATAAAGCTTCGCCAGTCGCTTCTGCTTTGCGTTCGCTGGCGCAAGTTGATAAGGGCTAGTATGTATAGGCAGGTCGCCCAGTACCTCGTTTTTCCAACGGAGATTAGGACGTCCTCTTCTGCTTGCTCCTCCACCATGGCTCGAATAAAACACGCTTCTAGCCCTAGCACTTTCTTCCATTCGCTCAACATGACCCAGCCAGCGAAGTTGCTGGATTTTTATACGCTTGACTATGCCAGTTTGGGCGTACAGCTCATATAGCTCATCGTTTGTTTATTTTTTTATGTGTTTCGGCGTTTAGAATCCTAATTCATAACGCAAATAATATCACATTCTTATTTTATTCAATTAATTAGCATAATTTTAAGAATAGCTTATTAATAACTAAATCGTTCCATCTGATTCGATACACGTCGTCTGCACATATTGGACCGAACGTTCCTAACAGCCTCTCATCATTGATGGTCTATGTCCACGTCTCTACGCCATACACTAGGATGGGAAGGATAAGGGACTTATGGAGCCTCATTTTCGTCGGTCGAGAGCGGGCTCTGCTTCTCAATTGCCTACTGAGCCCGTAGTAACACCTGTTGGCAAGAGTTAGTCTCCGCTCGATCTCACGGCTGACATTATTGTTGGTGTTTATGCTGGATCCTAGATATACGAAATCCTTGACGACTTCAAAAGTGTAATTGTCAACAGTGACATTTTGTCCAAGGCGCCGTGACTCTTTGTTTGTTGACACAAGGTATTTCGTTTTGTCCTCGTTCACCACTAGACCCACACGACGAGATTCCCTTTCCAGGTTGGAGAATGCTGCACTGACTGCTCGAGCGTTTTTGCCAATGATGTCAATATCATCAGCGTATGCTAGCAGCATGACACTCTTGTAGAAGATAGTGCCAGAGATGTCGATATTCGCATTATTTTCTCCAGCATAAGGTTAAAGAAGTCGTACGACAGAGTGCCACCTTGTCTGAAACCTCTTTTGGTATCAAATGGTGCGGAGAGGTTTGTCCCAATTTTCACTACGCTGGTGGTGTTGGTCAGTGTCATTTTGCAAAGACGAATGAGCCTTGGTGGGATACCAAAATCAAACATTGCGACGTACAAGTGATCCCAAATCGTGGTGTCGAGGGCGGCTTTATAATCGACAAATAGATGATGGGTGTCGATCTGTTTTTCTAGGGTCTTTTCCAGGATTTGGCGTAGTGTGAATATCTGGTCGATATTGGATTTACCAGGCCTGAAGCCACACTGATAATGCAAGCCACAATTATATGCAATATTAAGAAGGCTTATCCCACGGTAGTTGGCACAGATCGGAGAATCATCTTTCTTGGGCAGAGTACGCTAAGGTTCCAATCACTTGGCATGCTTTCATCTGACCATATTCTGCATAGAAGCTCATGCATGCGTTTTTTCAGCTCTTCGCCTCCGGTCTTAAACAACTCAGGCAGGCCATCTGCACCTGAAGCCTTATTGTTTTTCAGCCGAGCGATGGCTGTGACGACCTCTTCATAGTCGGGCGGCGGTACTTCAACGCCGTCAGTGATTGGGGTTTCCGGAGTGGATTCCGCAGTGGCGGGATTATTGCCGTCATCGCCATTAAGCAGCTGCGAAAAGTGCTCCCTCCATAATCTCATTATGCCCTGAACATCTGTCACCAGATTTTCGTCTTCATCCTTACAAGAAGAGGCCCCGGTCTTCAAACCATCAGCCAGGCTTCTTAGTCTTTCAAAGAATTTTCGGACCTCGTTTCTGTCCCGTAACATTTCGATATCATTAAACTCGCGTCTTTCTGCATCTCTTTTCTTGCGCCTGAAAATACGTTTCTCCTCCCTCCACAACTCTATGTATCGCTCCTTAGCAGCTGGCGTTGCAACTGATTTTGGGGTGAATCTGTAAACAGCGTTTCTCACTTCAGTAACATCGCGACAATCTTGGTCGTACCACATATTTCTCCGTCGACGGCAGCCGTACGCATAGAGCGGAAAATGTGCATCCACCGCGTGCATATACCATCAAGTTGAGGGATGTTTTGCGACAGTAGGAGTGCGAGTTGATTGGCGAACACTTCAGCTGTCTGTTGTGATTGCAGCTTTTCGACATCCAGTTTTCTCTTTGTACCTTTCCGCACGCGATTTGCTACATATACACGTGTGCAGACCTTGGGTACAACCAACTAGTGGTCTGAGTCGTATTGTGCGTACGTCTAGTACATTGGAAGCGTGCCTTCCGTCGATCACAACGTGATCAATCTGGTTTCGTGTGTTTTGATCACGGGAAAGCCAAGTGGCCTTATGGACATCTTTATTTTGGAATCTGGTAATACTAACTCAAGTTTCGTGCGGCGGCGAAGTCGATCAGTCTCATACCGTTATCCGTGGCTTCGTCGTGGAGACTGAATTTTCCGATCGTCAGACTAAAGAGACTCTCCTTGCCCACCTTGGTATTAAAGTCGCCTAACACGATTTAGACATCGTGGCGGGGGCAATGCTCATAAGTTTTGTCAAGGAGCTCGTAGAAGTCATCTTTGGTCGTTTCATCCTTCTCATCCGTCGGGGCATGGACACAAATTAGGCTAATGTTGAAGAATTTTGCCTTGATGCGGATAGTGGGTAGGCGCTCGTTCACGGCCGTGAACCTCGAGACTAGATGACGCAGTCTCTTCCCAACCACAAATTCAACCCCAAATTCCTGTTTCGACGCATGACAGCTGTAGTAGATATCACAGGATGCTCTTTTGGAGCAACCCTGTCCCGTCCATCGCATTTCCTGTATAGCGGTGATGTCAGCTCTATATTGTTGGAGGACATCCACCAGCTGGATAGAGGCACCTTCCCTGTAGAGGGTTCGGACATTCCAGGTGCATATCCGTAAATCGTTGTCCTTTGGGCGTTTGCGGGAGTCGTCAACATTAGAGGGGTTCTTTATCCGAGGCTTATTTTGAGAATTCATTGGTGGGTATTTTAACGTGGTGGGTTCCAAGCCCGACGCACAACCATTCATTCAAGGCCATGGAGAAGCCCGCCACACACATTAGTTAACTCACTGACGGTTGTCAGATCACTATCCAGGGGACGCCACGAGGAGGCTGTGTGTTGACATGAAACGTAGAAGCGCAAGGATCGACCATGGACGCACCTGCGAATGTCACAAACTTTACCTTGTGTCCTACGCCCCAGGCCTCCCTAATTAGCCCCAGGGAAATTAGTTTATATATGTGTATAATACTTTACTTCTTTATTCATTTCGTACCAAGAAACGAATAGATATAAATTTTTTAAGAGCTTGGTTTATGAAAATTCAAAGAAACACAGAAATTTTACATAAGTGAATGAGCGAAAAAGCTCGGCCTATGCCCTCCATGGGCTGTTGTGCCATTAAAAGTAAAGTAAGAATGAAATTTTTATTTCAATCGATATATCAATTTCTGCCATTTACATTTTAAAGATAATTTCACTTAAATGTTTCCCGCGGCTACGCTTCATTCTGAAGGTCCAATTTTTCACACATTTAGTCTCACCTATGATGCGTTCAATGTTGGCTTCCAAAGCATCAATCGTGTTTTGCTTGTACCTATAGACAAGAGACTTAATATAGCCCCACAAAAAATACATAGTCTAACGGGGTCAAATCACACGACCTTAGTGGCCAATTGATTGCACCAAAACGTGAGATTAACTGCTCACCAAATTCGCCTCTCAATTGATGCATGGTTTTCGCGTGCTGTGTGGCATGTGGCACCGTTGGAACCACATGTCGGCCGCGTCCAATTCTTGCATTTTCGTTAAAACAAAGTCTAAGTATGTTATCATCGAACGGTATCTTTCTCCATTGATCCTAACGTTGCGGCCTTCGTCGTCTTTGAAGAAGTACCTGCCCGCAACATGCCGCCGCACTAAACAGTGCATTTTCGGCAATTCTGCTTATTCACGTGTCCATTGAGCCAAAAACGAGCCTTGTCACTGAAGAAAATTTTTCGATGTAGCTTGCGAAATACTTTTTCACTGAGCACGAATTTTATTTATTTATTTATTGAAGCCAAATGATACAAAGTTCTACAGGCCAGATTTAAAATAGTATTAACCACAAATTAAATATAATAAGCTTAGTAAACATTATCAATTATACTTTTAAACACTTCCGTAGGCATACAAAAATCTAATTCAATTTCCGATGCTAATACATTAAATTCATTAAGAGATCTTATCATTGGTTGATTTAAAGCATAGTTAGTTCTATGACATTTTATGTAGAAAAACTTGTTTTGGCGAGTACTTCTGATTGGGACAACAGTTTGTTGCTACAAACGATGTCATAAATGAACATTAAGGAATTTACCATTCGTCTGCTTTTTAGAGACTTAAGTCAATTAACAAACAGCGAGATTTATATGAAGGAATAGGTTCTTCAAAATGCAAAGAAAAAAGAACAAATTTTAAAAATCTTTTTTGGACCCTTTCGAGACGATCGCTATGAATAACGTAATATGGATTCCAAATAATAGCAGCATATTCCAACCTGGATCTTACAAAAGCTGTATTTAAAGCTTGTAAGTGTAGGGGTCATTAAATTCGGAGCTATTTCGCCGCACAAAGGCCAACATAGCATACGCTTTCGGTATAATGTAATTTATATGATTCACGAATGTTAATTTGGGGTCAAGTAAGACACCTAGATGCAGGAGATTTATACGTAATTTAGCGAACATAATATGAAAACATTTTTTAACATTCAAAGCTAGACGGTTTTTCAGACACCAGTTATTTAGTCTATTTAAATCATGTTGGATATCAGTTAAATCTTACTTACTTACTTAGCTGGCACTACAACCGATGATCGGTCTTGGCCGCCTCCACAAAGCTCCGCCAGTCACTTCTGCTATGCGCGCGCTGGCGCCAGTTGATAAGGCCAAGACCAGTCAGGTTGCCCTGCACCTGGTCTTTCCAACGGAGATTAGGACGTCCCCTTCTGTGTGTTCCTCCACCGTGGTTCGAATAAAACACCCTTCTAGCCAGAGCGCTTTCTTCCATTCGCTCAACATGACCCAGCCAGCGAAGCCGCTGGAGTTTTATACGCTTGACTATGCCAGTGTCGGCGTACAGCTCATTGTCCCATCTTATTCGATACACGTCGTCCGCGCATACTGGACCGTAGATCTTACGGAGTATCTTCCTCTCGAGCGCTCCTAACAGCCTCTCATCATTGATGGTCAATGTCCACGTCTCTGCGCCATACATTAGGACGGGAAGGATGAGGGACTTATAGAGCGTTTTTTTTGTCGGTCGAGAGAGAGTTCTACTTCTCAATTGCCTACTGAGCCCGTAGTAACACCTGTTGGCAAGAGTTAGTCTCCGCTTGATCTCAAGGCTGACATTATTGTTGGTGTTTATGCTGGATCCTAGATATACGAAATCCTTGACGACTTCAAAAGTTTAGTTGTCAACAGTGACATTTTGTCCAAGACGCCGTGACTCTTTGTTTGTTGACACAAGGTATTTCGTTTTGTCCTCGTTCACCACTAGACCCACACGACGAGACTCCCTTTCCAGGTTGGAGAATGCTGCACTGACTACTCGAGCGTTTTTGCCAATGATGTCAATATCATCAGCGTATGCTAGCAGCATGACACTCTTGTAGAAGATAGTACCAGAGAGGTCGATGTTCGCAACTCGAATTATTTTCCCCAGCATAAGGATAAAGAAGTCCCACGATAGGGAGTCACCTTGTCTGAAACCTCTTTTGGTATCAAATAGTGCGGAGAGGTCTGTCCCAATTTTCACTGCGCTGGTGGTGTTGGTCAGTGTCATTTTGCAAAGACGAATGAGCTTTGCAGGGATACCAAAATCAGACATTGCGGCGTACAAGTGATCCCTAATCGTGCTGTCGAAGGCGGCTTTATAATCGACAAATAGATGATGGGTGTCGATCTGTTTTTCTCGGGTCTTTGGCGTAGTGTGAATATCTGGTCGGTGGTGGATTTACCAGGCCTGAAGCCAAACTGATAAGGTCCAATCAGTTTGTTGACGATGGGCTTTAGTCTTTCGCACAGTACGCTCGATAGAACCTTATATGCAATATTAAGAAGGCTTATCCCACGGTAGTTGGCGCAGAACGTGGAATCACCTTTCTTATGGATTGGGCAGAGTACGCTGAGGTTCCAATCACTTGGCATGCTTTCATCCGACCATATTCTGCATAGAAGCTCATGCATGCGTTTTTTGAGCTCTTCGCCTCCGGTGTTAAACAACTCAGCAGGCAGGCCATCTGCACCTGCAGCCTTATTGTTTTTCAGCCGAGTAATGGCTGTTAAAACCTCCTCATAGTCAGGTGGCGGTACTTCAACGCCGTCAGTGATTGGGGTTTCCGGAGTGGGTTCCGCAGTGGCGGGATTATTGCCGTCATCGCCATTAAGCAGCTGCGAAAAGCGCTCCCTCCATAATCTCATTATGCCCTGGATATCACCAGGATGTCACCAGATTTCCGTCTTCATCCTTGCAGGAAGAGACCCCGGTCTTCAAACCATCAGTCTGGCTTCTTATTCTTTCAAAGAATTTTCGGACCTCGTTCCTGTCCCGCAACATTTCGATATCATTGAACTCGCGTCTTTCTTCATCTCTTTTCTTGCGTCTTAAAAGACGTTTCTCCTCCCTCCTCAACTTTCTGTATCGTTCCTTAGCAGCTCGCGTTGCAACTGACTGCAGGGTGGCTCTGTAAACTGCGTTTTTTGCTTCAGTAGCATCGCGACACTCTTGGTCGTACCACATATTTTTCCGTCGACGGTGGTAGCCTAGCACCTCTTCGGCAGCCGTACGCATAGAGCGGGAAATGTGCGTCCACTGCGTGCATATAATAATATATCAGTTAAATCACTTTTACTTTTTACTTTAAGAAATATTTTCAAATCATCTGGGTACAACAGGTAATTTGTTTTTAAGAAAAGCATGAACCTATATCGTTTATAAAAAGAAGGAATATAAGCGGCCCAAGGATGCTGCCTTGGGGAAGAACACCCGAAGTGGGGACAAATGATTTAGATTTTATGCCATCGATAACAACATAGCAAAGTCTATCGCATAGATAGGACTTTATCCATTTCAAAAAATTGGAAATAAACCCAATTTTTCTATTTTTATCGGATGTAAAACTTTTTAAAAAGCTTTTTTGATATAATTCTTGAGAGGGAAAAAACGCTTTTACCACAATTTCAAAAAGTTTAGACACCGTTGAAAGTTTTGAAATAGGGCGATAGTTCGAAATAACATTTTTACTTCCACTTTTAAAAACTGGGGTAATATGCGCTATTTTCTATCTTTTTATAAAGTCACCTGATGATAAAGACAGATTAAATATATGACACAAGGGAATGCAAACTGTCGATGAACACTTTTTAAAAAGCAAAGCAGAAAAGCCATCACAATCAGCTTTTACAGACGGCTTCAATTTCATTATTCCTTTCAAAACATCAATTTCAGTAATGCTTAGGAATCCGAAATTTAAAGACGAATCTAGATTATCGAGATCTGAACTATAAGTAGAGAAAGTATCAAAGTCAAAGTTTGACATAAAAAATTTGGCAAAAAGGTTGGTAATACCAGCCATGGAGCTTGACGAATTCCCATTGAATATCATCATGGAAGGAATATCATATTGCGCTTTTTTTGCCCAAAAGATTTTGGATTAGATTTTGTGCTATATTCAAAGCTTAGGATGAAATTATTATACAAAAACTTCTCAAGAACAACGAACTCCTTCATATAAAATACATATTTGTTTTTATCATTGGGGTCATTTGTGGACTTAAACTTATTACAAAACTTGTTTCTTAAATTTTTCAATTTCTTTAGCTCTTTTCTAGACCATGGTAATTTGTATACTTTTGGCCGTACTAAAGGTACATTTTCTCGACACATATTGTAAATTTCAAGACAGAAAATATCAAAAGAAGCAGCAGTGTCATTGCTGTCAAATTTACTACTCCAATCAGTACTCTCAATAATTGAATCGAAGTTACAAGCATTAATATTAAAGTTTACTTTACTTTACTTTTAATGGCACAACAGCCCATGGAGGGCCTAGGCCGAGCTTTTCGCATCCACTCATGTTGTGCGTGTTATATTTGTACATGAATGGAAGGGACCTACAGTTTAAAAAAGCTTTTCATACCAATTTTTACTCTTGTAGGTTTGCCATTGCCTGCCAAGAGGTGGTGCCGCGTAGAAAAAAAATTTTTTCTACTTTTTGATTTTGCCTGTGCCGAGATTCGAACCCCGGACACTCTGCGCAGCAGTCCAACACACTACCACTACGCCACAGCGACCACTAATTATTATTATTTATTAAAGTTTAGTGTGTTATTAATCTGAGGCAATTTTAAAAATTCATAAAACTCAACATTAAGCTCGAGCGGGAAGTGGTGCATATCCGCTGAGGTAATCGGAAACATGTTTTCTTCCAACTTATATTTAATTTAACTGCTTACGAAAATCAAATCTAAAACGCGATTACATTTATTAAAAAAATTATTAATTTGAATAAGATCAGAACAGAAAAAACTATCTAGCAAATACATGAAGCAACACATGAAGCATTAAAATTAGTAGGAATCAAATTTTTTCATTCGCAATTAAAGACCCGGAGAGAGCATTTACTTAGGTTAAAATCACCTAATACACAAATATGCGCATTAGACTTATCAATAGTTGCTAAATTCAAACATTGTCTACATGAGCAAAATATAGTGAGTCTGAACTATTGGGGGAATATAAGAAACACAAAGTAAAATTTGTTCCTTGAATCCTAAAATAGATACAAATAGTTGATCTAGTAACGTATCATCATTATTTAGCTTCAGTACAGATGAGCGCAGCATACGTTTCACAGCAATCAGCACACCTCCATCACGTTGGCATCCAGTTTTTAGCGCATTCCTATCCTTTCGGTAGACTTGATAAAGAGAAATGTCGAAAAATTCAGCATCTCTAAAATCTTGATTAAGCCAAGTCTCAACAAGCACTATGATATCATAATCCATTTGCGAAGAAGCCTGTAAAATAGCAATGGATTTTGTCCTTATACCAGAAATGTTTTGGTAGTAGATTTTAAGAGATTTTAAGTTTGAGATATTTGTTATTTCTGCATTAGTTGGTTTCCTTGCATTGGAAAAAAACGGAAAGGTCGAACTTTAACCGAAGTTTGCCATAGCGATGGTTTAAGTATTTCATTGTAGTAACGCGGCAATACACCAAGTTTAAAGTTAATGCCCTTCAAAGATTCAGGTGCAGCATCTTTTTTAACTAATTTGTAGCATACAATGTTTTCCTTCGGTATATTTGCATGTTTTTCCACATAAGTAATTATATCATCTACAGTTACTGTAGGTTTAAACGAAGATAAATGTACCCATTTGCGAATGACAATAACATCTAATTCATCGGCTTCATTTTGACCTACAAAAACATCAGCATTTCTTTCTTCTGGTTGAATTTCGCCTTCTAACATTAACCCATTGGGTGTTTGGCAAAATAAGATCATCGGAAGCAACTGAGGAGGGATAGAAATCGACATGTCTTGTGGAGTCATACTGTGGTACAGGAGCAGCAGCAACATCAGCAAATGTAGGAAAAGCACCAATAGTGGGAGTTGCAGAAAAATCAGCAGCAGTGACAGTAGCAGAGTTCGCGGCAGCAGAGTACGAATTGGAAGAATTCGTAGTAGCAGAGATCGCAGCAGCAGAGTTCGCAGTAAAAGAGTACGCAGCGGCAGAATTCGCAGAAGCAGGCGCTGCAGCAGCTGAGTCGCCAGTGGTTTCAGCAGCAGAGAGCGAGCTGTTATCAGGAGAAGCAGCAATATTAGCATATGTACCGCCGGCAACTAAAGCAAAAGTAGTAATTGCAGATCCCAACATTGAAGAGGCCTCAGCAGCAGAGGCAGTATTGGCAGCAGAGGCAGTATTGGCAGCAGAGGCAGTGGTAGTTGAGATTAAACGAACGTCAGAACCACCAGCATAAAGTGAATTGACACAAGGCATAAATTGATTTTCCGGTTTTGCTGCGCTCAATCTGCTACGATTATTATTGGCGTTAAAAGCAACATTTACAAAATCGCGAAGAACTTTGAATTCATTAGTAAGAAAAAGAATTGCGGCAGCAGTGTCATTATCTGCCGATTTATGCTTATAATAGAATTCGATTCCAATTTCACTTTAAAGAATTATTATCTTCTTGTACAGAGCTTATCATTTTAAGCGCAAGAGAAGAAACCGCGGGTGAATTATCACTTTGTTAATTTTTGCTTCACAGAGTTAATTTCATGATAATAATAATAATGATAATAAATTTCAATAATTTGCAAACTTCGTTCAGGCGTAAGTCTGTTCATGATGAAATTGCAAATTAAACTGAGCATTTATTCTTGACACATGTCAAGAATCACGCGTGAACTGTCAGAAATATAAACGTTAAAAACCAAATAGCAAAAAAATCACACTTTAGTTGTAGACAATCCCAAAATAAAACAAATAAAGAAACAGAACAGAACTCTTTTTAGGTATGAAATTAATGTTAACTTAGCAACTCAACCGCAGGTTAATTATTTAAACCAAACCACAGTAAATAATAATAAATTTGGTTAACAAGAGTATTGATGTGATAACATCTTTGTGGGATATTTTCAAAAATATTTCCAGGTTACACACTTTCCACTTGCGTACGCAAACGGAACCATCACCTTTGGGTATCCTATCACACTTTCCAGTTAGTTTTAGTGGTAGTGCCAATAATCACAAGTGATACACAAAAATTTCAATTCCAAAGAGCAAAAATTATATGAATTGTGTATTCACTCACTTTCTTCCATGGGAAATAATTTTCTAATAAAGTTTGAAACGAAAAAAAAAATATAATAAAAAAAAAAATTCGCTTATGATCGCTGTTCGCGTACGAAATATTTTACTGGAAATCCGTTTACGTGCGCAAAACGAAATAGTAAATTGTTCTCTCTCCGTGATCATTTAATCCAAATTTTTACTGGATAAATTTCTACTAGTAAAAATATCAAGAAAAGAACAAGAAGAGCGCAGCTGTTCAACTATCAACCGGCAAAGTTGTTTTTTCATTTTGTTAAATATTTATCAAAATTTGCTCAAAAAATATAAAAAAATTCGCAAATTCGCTTTTCTGCATATGAAAATAGTGGTGTACAGGTTTGCATGTTTGCCTTCTATTGTACATACATTTCAGTTTTTCTCATTGCCGCCCTGAATACTCGGCGTGCTCGGTGTACATTTCATCTAGCGTATCGTGTTCGGTGTGAGAGTGAGTAAAAGCTATTTTTTCGTGTTCGGGCAACAACAATTGCATGGTGTTCGCCGAGTAAACTTTGAATATAACCACAGCCTAAGAATAAGAAATATTGCGATAATTTCGGGCTCCTGTAAATTGGCAATAAAATGCTTTTCATTTTTGTCCCTGTACACATCAAATGCAACAACGATTTTGAGATATAGGCTTTTTATCGATAAGTTTTATTGTCATCACTGTCACAAACTTCTGTTAAATTTTTCATTGTTTGTTTTTGTATTTTGTTTTGCTCTTGTCGTTTTGATTATGATAATTGAGATGAGATTTACTGAAAAAAGGAAAAAATCATCGGCATAAAGCGTTTAGAACTGTGTTTACAGTGACAAATATAAGGTCTACATGAACACAATTAAATCTGTGAGTTTGTTGAATATGTATATATATGTGGTTGTTACTTTGTCTATAAATCAAGTTTAATGTTGAAATAATTTATTATACATATATGTATTTCAACGGGTATTCAAAAACTAACCAATTATCGGTTTATAAAAAAAAAGGAATTGGAAAACTAATTGTACATATATTCTTAAAATTTTTAGTTAAGTTAGCCTAAATTGGAGTAAAGTTTTTGTAATTTTGTTTTTTATATGTATTTTAGTCTTGTTTAATTATTTATTAAACTACGAATTAATTTATATAATGAAGTATCCAAAAGCGATAAAAAGTACAGGCTGTTTCGTGGAAGAACAACACAATTACTATCATTTCGACTCTCATTTGCAAGTTTTTCGAGAACGCTTTTGATTGTAGTACTGGGAAGCCGTGTTTTTCACGAATTATAACAAGGACATATTTTGTAGTGATTTGCAACGGTTAAAGCTTAGTAGGCAGCATAGTTGAATCAACATTCATTATATCTACTAAACAGTGAGCACATTAGACAAGTATTCTTTACTCTAAATATGATTTTCTAATGTATTTTACCATTCTAAGCATTGGGTCACCGTGGAGTAGTTGGTAGTGCTTTGGCATGCTGCGCAGAGTCTTCAGTTCAAATCTCGGTAAAACATAAAAATAGAAACAATATTTCTAAATGGCGCTACCTCTTGGCAGGCAAACCTACAAGAGTAAAAATCTCCTAAGAGCTTTTCACTTCGCCGTTCGGATTCGACATAAAACTAGGTTTCTTCCATTCATGTACAAATATAATTTTTAATTGTTCCATAGTTGGTAATTTTCTAAGTTTGGTTTTATTTTCTTTGGTTCCTGAGATAAGTTTTCATTTATGTAGGTATGTTTCAGAAGCCATATCTAATGAACCTGATGAGTTGTGGATAGTATTGGTATACGATTTTAAAGATTTCGAGCTTCTATTTTCACAATGACCATTATCTCGTTTGCATTATTCCTAGTTTTTGAGATTTTGAGATTTTGAATTCGGTTTGGGTCTCAGTCTTTATCCCGCATGTTGTGTGCACCTATTTCTTTGACCCTCTTAGACAGGAAAATCAAGCGTTTGAGCTATAAATCTGCGCATATACTAATATGATGTCACTTAACTCGAATCTGCCAGAAAATGTCAGGTAAAGTGACTCACCTGTCCGTCAGGTGATATCCAATATATGGGACATCGTTACTGTATGTATCACAATTTTTGTCGCACCCCTTTTTGACACTTTTGTTATATATTTTTCTTTATTTCTGTATTATATAATTAAATAAATAACACAAGTTATATATTATTTTTCATGATATGCAGCAAAACAATTTCCATCGCATTTTAAACACAAGTAAACGTTACATTGCTGACATACAGTGTCGGACAATCAAATAAGAACACCTTGCACTATAAAACTTCCATTGATTTGTTTTTATCGGACTACTTATGGCAAACAATTTTTATAGAGAAGAAAATGGTATGGTATATACTTTATAACTTTCTAGGTGGCAACACTTACTTACTTAACTGGCACTACAACCGATGATCGGTCTTGGCCGCCTCTACAAAGCTTCGCCAGTCGCCTCTGCTATGCGCGCGCTGGCGTCAGTTGATAAGGCCAACTGCAGTCAGGTTGCCCTGCACCTGGTCTTTCCAACGGAGATTAGGATGTCCCCTTCTTCGTGTTCCTCCACCGTGGTCGAATAAAACACGCTTCTAGCCCTAGCACTTTCTTCCATTCGCTCAACATGACCCAGCCAGCGAAGTTGCTGGATTTTTATAAGCTTGACTATGCCAGTTTGGGCGTACAGCTCATATAGCTCATCGTTTGTTTATTTATTTATGTGTTTCGGCGTTTAGAATCCTAATTCATAACGCAAATAATATCACATTCTTATTTTATTCAATTAATTAGCATAATTTTAAGAATAGCTTATTAATAACTAAAGCGTTCCATCTGATTCGATACACGTCGTCTGCACATATTGGACCGAACGTTCCTAACAGCCTCTCATCATTGATGGTCTATGTCCACGTCTCTACGCCATACATTAGGATGGGAAGGATAAGGGACTTATGGAGCCTCATTTTCGTCGGTCGAGAGCGGGATCTGCTTCTCAATTGCCTACTGAGCCCGTAGTAACACCTGTTGGCAAGAGTTAGTCTCCGCTCGATCTCACGGCTGACATTATTGTTGGTGTTTATGCTGGATCCTAGATATACGAAATCCTTGACGACTTCAAAAGTGTAATTGTCAACAGTGACATTTTGTCCAAGGCGCCGTGACTCTTTGTTTGTTGACACAAGGTATTTCGTTTTGTCCTCGTTCACCACTAGACCCACACGACGAGATTCCCTTTCCAGGTTGGAGAATGCTGCACTGACTGCTCGAGAGTTTTTGCCAATGATGTCAATATCATCAGCGTATGCTAGCAGCATGACACTCCATAGATGTCGATGTTCGCAGCTCGAATTATTTTCTCCAGCATAAGGATAAAGAAGTCGCACGATAGGGAATCACCTTGTCTGAAACCTCTTAGTATCAAATGGTGCAGAGAGGTCCGTCCCAATTTTCACTACGCTGGTGGTGTTGGTCAGTGTCATTTTGCAAAGACGAATGAGCTTTGCTGGGATACCAAAATCAGACATTGCGGCGTACAAGTGATCCCTAATCGTGCTGTCGAAGGCGGCTTTATAATCGACAAATAGATGATGGGTGTCGATCTGTTTTTCACGGGTCTTTTCCAGGATTTGGCGTAGTGTGAATATCTGGTCGATGGTGGATTTACCAGGCCTGAAGCCACACTGATAAGATCCAATCAGTTTGTTGATGATGGGCTTCAGTCTTTCGCACAGTACGCTCGATAGAACCTTATATGCAATATTAAGAAGGATTACCCCACCGTAGTTGGCGCAGATCGTGGAATCACCTTTCTTATGGATTGGGCAGAGTACGCTGAGGTTCCAATCACTTGGCATGCTTTCATCCGACCATATTCTGCATAGAAGCTCATGCATGCGTTTTTTGAGCTCTTCGCCTCCGGTGTTAAACAACTCAGCAGGCAGGCCATCTGCACCTGGAGCCTTATTGTTTTTCAGCCGAGCGATGGCTGTGACGACCTCTTCATAGTCGGGCGGCGGTACTTCAACGCCGTCAGTGATTGGGATTGGGCAGTGGCGGGATTATTGCCGTCATCGCCATTAAGCAGCTGCGAAAAGTGCTCTCTCCATAATCTCATTATGCCCTGGACATCTGTCACCAGATTTCCGTCTTCATCCTTGCAGGAAGAGACCCCGGTCTTCAAACCATCAGTCAGGCGTCTTATTCTTTCAAAGAATTTCCGGACCTCGTTCCTGTCCCGCAACATTTTTGAACTCGCGTCTTTCTTAATCTCTTTTCTTGCGAGAAAGACGTTTCTCCTTCCTCCTCAACTTTGTGTATCGCTCCTTAGCAGCTCGCGTTGCAACTGACTGCAGGGTGGCTCTGTAAACTGCGTTTTTTGCTTCAGTAGCATCGCGACACTCTTGGTCGTACCACATATTTCTCCGTCGACGGTGGTAGCCTAGCACCTCTTCGGCAGCCGTACGCATAGAGCGGGAAATGTGCGTCCACTGCGCGCATATATCATCAAGTTGAGGGGTGTTTTGCGAAAGGAGAAGTGCAAGTTGGTTGGCAAAGACTTCGGCTGTCTGTTGTGATTGCAGCTTTTCGACATCCAGCTTCCTCTTTGTACCTATCCGTACGAGATTTGCTACACATATACATGTGCAGACCTTGGCTGCAACCAAGTAGTGGTCTCAGTCGATGTTTCCACCACGTATTGTGCGTACGTCTAGTACATTGGAAGTGTGCCTTCCGTCGATCACAACGTGACCAATCTGGTTTCGTGTGTTTTGGTCAGGGGACAGCCAAGTGGCCTATGGATATCTTTATGTTGGAATCCGGTGCTAATCTGGACTAACTGTCAAGTTTCGTGCGGCGGCGAAGTCGATCAGTCTCATACCGTTACCGGTGGCTTCGTCGTGGAGAATGAATTTTCCGATCGTCAGACCAAAGAGACTCTCCTTGCCCACCTTGGCATTAAAGTCGCCTAACACGATTTTAACATCGTGGCGGGGGCAATGCTTATAAGTTTTGTCGAGGAGCTCTTAGAAGTCATCTTTGGTCGTTTCATCCTTCTCATCCGTCGGGGCATGGACACAAATTAGGCTGATGTTGAAGAATTTTGCCTTGTTGCGAATAGTGGCTAGGCGCTCGTTCACGGGCGTGAACCTCGAAACTAGATGACGCAGTCTCTTCCCAACCACAAATTCAACACCAAATTCGTGTCTCGACGCATGACAGCTGTAGTAGATATCACAGGATGCTCTTTTGGAGCAACCCTGTCCCGTCCATCGCATTTCCTGTATAGCGGTGATGTTAGCTCTATATTATTGGAGGACATCCACCAGCTGGATAGAGGCACCTTCCCTGTAGAGGCTTCGGACATTCCAGGTGCATATCCGTAAATCGTTGTCCGGGAGTCGTCAACATTAGGGGGGTTAAATATCCGAGGCTTCGTTTGAGGATTCATTGGTGAAATATTTTGACGTGATGGGTTCCAACCCGACGCACAACCATTTATTCAAGGCCATGGAGGAGCCCGCCGACACATTAGTTAACTCACTGACGGTTGTCAGATCGCTATCCAGGGGACGCCGCGAGGAGGCTGTGTGTCGACTTGAAACGTAGACGCGCAAGGATCGCACCTGCGACTGTCACGAACTTTACCTTGTGTCCTACGTCCCAGGCCCCCCTGGTTGGCAACACTACATTTAAATATTTTTTGGGGATTCCCAAACAAAAAAGTTGAAGCGAAGCATCCGAAGGCGGACAATCAAATAAGAACAGCAGACGAAAAAATTTATATTTTAAAAAGAAAACTTAAATTTGTTTATAATTTGTACTGGTAAGCATTTAAATGGTAGCATTGAGGGTAATTCAACAAATTAAATGTAAACAATTCCGTAATGTCACAGCAAAATGGGTCGAGCAAAGCACTGTTACAAGGAAGAGCGTGATTTGGTGAAAAAACTGCGAAATGAGTTACAAAGCATCCGCCAAATAGCTAAAACTATTAGAAGATCCTCGACATTTGTCTACCAATCTTTATTACCTCAAAAATTTCATTGCAGGAGAGGTAGGCCCCGCAAAACTATAAGTGCAGATGACAATCGCATAAAAATTTTGGCGGCACGCGATCCATTTAAGGCAGCTGCCGCAATTAGAGAAGAGACAGGGGTTCAAATTTGTACTCGATCAGTAAGGAGACGTTTGGTGAAAAAAAAATGTATGGGAGAACAGCACGAAAAGTACCAATGTTGACACAAAGATATCGAAAGTGTCCCATAGATTTCGCTGAAGCGCACATTGAATGGGATGGTTCAATTAATGCAAAAAAAAAAGGTCTAACGTATTATGGACAGACGAAAGCAAGGTGAATCTTGTTGGAAGTGATGGCAAAAGTTGGGTAGACGCCCGAAAAATGCAGAATTGAGCCCAAAATATAATAGGAAGACGTTTAAGCACGGAAGTGGAAGCATCATGGTATGGGGATGCTTCTCTTGGCATGGTGTGGGCCCTCTGTATTGGATAAAAGAAACGATGGACATATTTCATTACGTAAACATCCTTCAGGAGGTGATGCTTGCTTATGCTGAATGGGAAATGCCCCTGAAATGGCAAATGCAACAGGATAACGAGCGAGATTGGTTTTTCCATAATGGAATTCCCGTTATAACCTGGCCTTCACAATCTCCTGACCTTAGTCCAATCGAGAACTTGTGGAATATTGTCAAAGAGAAGATTGGCAGTACCAGAGCTAAAAACAAAGACAAATTGTGGCAAAGCATTCAAAGAGCGTGTTATTCCATACCCCAGGCTACTTACGCGTGTCTGGTGAAATCAATGCCTAGAAGGTGTAAGGCGGTTTTAATTAACAAAGGCTATTCCAAAAAATATTAGCATTGGTCAACAATTTAAGTCAATATTTTATAATTTTTTTTTTTTAATTGAAGTGTTCTTATTTGTTTGTCCTTTTGAAATGTGATTTTATGTATAACTTTTAAATTTATTTTTTTACACTGAATTGATTTTGTTTTAAGAAAAAATTAAACTTATGGAATAAATGAATAAAAGTAAATTCCTTTTAAATTTATCATAAGCCTAGAGAAATATTTTTTAAGGTTTTTGGTTTCAGAACAAGGTGTTCTTATTTGATTGTCCGACACTGTATGATGTAGAATTTTTTGTACAACCAAGCATTTTGCGACCGCCAGAGTTTTTAGTTTGGACAAATATGTGAATATGCATAAAATAATCTTTACGCATATCATCAGAGAAGTGTGCTTAAACAGTTCTTTTACGTTTTGGCAGTAAAAGAGGGATATATTGTGCATTATTTCTATTAGAGCCCTCAGCACATGCAATGTCTTCCTGACAAATTTTGGATGATTGACTCTAAGATTGATAGTCAGGTTTGGGCTGGCCGGATCTTTCCGACCATGTTGGACTTCGTAACATTCAGAATTTGTTTATAAGTAGTCAGTTTTTTTTTCATAAATGGTGGTCCATCTAAAATTTGAAATTCGAACTATTGGTTATTTTGAGTGTGGATGGCTACTCTAATATCATTATGATGGAAACTTATTTTTATATTTGCGGTTAACGAAATGGGTCAATATACGGAGTGCCGAACATAAGAGTATGATTGATAAAACAGCGCTTGGAACCAAATATCGATGAATACCGCAAAAGTGTAGACGAAGTAAAAAAAAAAACCACTTCCATTTTCTCAAAGAATATCCTTTATTAGGTGAGCTTCCAAATTGTGTACTTCAATTTTGTTAGAAATGAATTTACCCTAAGCCTTGGCGGTTTATCTTTGTTTTTCACAGAGCTTAAGACTTCTAAAATTTGTGTCAAAAAGTTTTCAGAATAAGAGTTTTAATGAACTTTTATTTCGTAAAAATTAAACGTGATGATCAGAAGTAAGAGTTTTGAAACAACTTTTTTTTTTAATTTGAACCCTTTACTCAATAACTTTTATTTTTAAAAGTTTTTGTTTAAATGTCTTTGGTAACTTGTATTTTTAAAAGTCTTTAATGACTTTTATGTCATAAGTGTCATTGCTGACGTTTTCATCATAAAAGTCGTTTTAAAAGTCTTTCTACTGTAAAAGTCAGTTTGCAATACCACATATGGTACATAAGTATGTATTCGGACATAAATCTGTGATAAAAAAGTATAACAGCTGAAGTGTATTTTTTGATGGTCGAGTTTGAAATATTATATTTACGAGTATACATAGACAATAACAAAGACAATGAAGTTATTTCTAATATTCATATTTACGGTATTACTTATTTTACTCCAACCCAGAATGTACATACATATATGTTTGCTAAGGAAAATTTTGTTATGTATGTTTGTAGGTAAAGCAACGTTTGCCGGGTCCAGCTAGTAACGTAATAAAAGTCTTTGTTAATGTTTTTCTTACACATATACATAGTATACATATGTATATAAAGGGTGGTCCATCTAACATTTAGAATTTAACGTAGTGGCTATTTTGAGTGTGGCAACTCTAATGCCATTCGTATTATGCTGGAAAATTAGTTTTATATTTGCAGTTAACGAAATGGGTCGTTATACACTTAAACAACGTTGGAAAATACTAAAAATTTACTTGCAAAACGGTGAAACTTCTACCGAAAGTATAAGAAAATTACGTTCAAAATTCGGTAGAAGAAAAGCACCTTCCACGCAATTTGTGGATCAATTTATGAAACGTGTGCGTGAAACTTGATCTTTATTGGATAAGACAACAATTTCTCGTACTTCGCTAATTGTGCTCTGGACCCCTTGGATGAAGATCAGCATTTTGACCGAAAAATTATATTTTCTGACGAAGTTCACTTTTACCTCGGTGGTTACATTAATAAACAAAATAGTAGAAAATCCATGCGCGATTGTTGAGAAGCTAATGCATGCCAATGAACCGGCCGTATCATTGGGCAATTTTTCTTTGAAAATGAGGAAGGAAGGAAGATGTGTTACACTAAATGGTGAGCACTACCCCACAATAATATCTGATTATTTGTGGCCCCTTTAGAGGATATTGACTTAGACAACATTTGTCTCGACGTGTCAACAATCGATCTTTTGCGTGGGAAGTTTGAAAATTGCTTTATTAGCCGTTTTGATGATGTGCTTTGGCCACCACGCAGTTGCGATTTGACTACGTTGGACTATTATTTTTGGGGAGCAAGTAACGATTGAGGCTGTTAAGGACGAAATTGGTGCAGCCATCGGTCAAGTACAGTTCCATACAGTCGAAAATGTACTGAAAAATTGGGTTGATCGTATAGGCTACTGCAAGGCCAACCGAGGAAATCATTTGCATGAAATAGTGTTCCACAATTAACCGGAAGAATTGTACTTTCGAATAATAAAAACCACATTGAAATAAAAAACTATTCGTTTCTTATTTACACCAAAATAAAATATCAAATTGTAAATGGTCCATCCTCTATAAGCATTATATTAAAATTAAGAATTTTTTTTTTCCAAAAAATTTTTTTTGGCTAAAAAAAATGAATTTTTCACAAGATAAGCTTTGTGGCTTATGAGCAACGACCCCCAACATTCGCTTTTATAGAAAGTAATTTTTTGAGTTCTTTGTGTAGTATACTTGCATACCTAATATTTAGTACTATCCCCCTAAAAGCTAGTTTCGGCCACAACACATAAATTTATAAAGTAATGTAGGTTGCTAATGTAGAATTGTTGATGAAATTTTTCATTGTTTTTCATATTTTTCAGTGGTTTGTAATGGTATTGGAACAACAGTTTTTATAATTCATCCAAAATTTTCTTCAAGGACAATATTTTTTTTTAACAAAATTTTTTCTAGAGAACTTCAACGGCTCATATCGGATTTTTATGTGGGAAATATATATGTATATGGACAAACATATGCAGAAATCAAATTTATTAATCAATAGCCAAAATTCAATATGTTCAATAAAACTAATTATTATTAAGTTTAAATTTTGCGTTCAAGTTTGTTTGTTACTTCAAAATTAATTAATGTGATTATTATTATTAATTATTCCGTGGTCTGAATTAGAGTGTGGTTTAAAGACTATCCTTTGTTGTTTCGTTTACTCGTGATGTCCCAGTTTTTTCGTTATTTTATGACGGTCGCATTTTTAGATTTGCTGAATGTCAAGTATGGTGATTTCTCACATTCGGTCATTCTGCGTTTTCATTCGGCTCGAATAAAGGGCCTTGGTTTTTTCAACTACTGCATCACCGCTGGTTGGAGAGTAGCATCAACGATTACTAGAATATAATTGTACAACTTATCTGGTTATCCTTCGTTCCTACGTGGTCGATGTGATAAGTTCCTATCTTTTTTATTTATCGGGTTTAAAAACCTTCTTTCTTTGCAGACTTTTTTTTCAGACAGAACTTTTGACTACTATCTTTGAGTATAGTTGTGGAATATAAAATAACGTACAGTCTGTTAAACAAAAGACATTACTCTCTTACTCAGTTACTTTACTTTACTTTTAATGGCACAACATCCCAACATCACAACATGGAGGGCCTAGGCCGAGCTTTTCGCATGCACTCATGTTGTGCGTGTTATATTTGTACATTAATGGAAGGGACCTACAGTTTAATGCCGAATTCGAACGGCGAAGTGAAAAGCTTTTCATAAGCAATTTTTACTCTTGTAGGTTTGCCATTGCCTGCCAAGAAGTGGTGCCGTGTAGAAAAATTATTTTTTCTACTTTTTGATTTTGCCTGTGCCGAGATTCGAACCCCGGACACTCTGCGTAGCAGTCCAACGCACTACCACTACACCACAGCGACCAAAACAGTTAACTTCCAAAAGAAAATATAAGTGGGCTATTTTACATTAATACATATGGTTGGGTTGTCGACTGTAACACGTGTAAACAAAATGAGTGCAGTTCAAGAAACGTTTCGAAGCGAGCTTTTTAACAAAGCATCCTAAAGGGCCTAAATGGTCAGTTAAAAAAACTGCAAAATAAATTAAAACTACTTGCACATTTGTTAAGAGGTGGTCTGAACGTTATACAGAAACAGGAAACATTGATGACGAACCAGGAAGAGGCCGAAGGCCTACCACCTCCAAGCGGCAGGATAAAGTCATCGTTGGGCTTTTTGAAAAACATCCAATGATCAGTTTAAGGGAAGAAAAAAAGATTTCAGCAATTAGGCATAAAACGTAGCAGTACTTTGCCAAAACCATTGCTTTCACAAAAGCATGTTTAAAAGCGTCTTCAGTGGGCTTACACAAACACCGATCGAGATTGGACCAAAGTAATATTTGCAGATGAACTTTTGTGTTGTTTAATCCAGTTAAACATGTTTGGTTGAAAAATGGCGAAAAATTTATTCAACGAAGTGCAAAACATCCGCAGAAGGTTCATGTCTATGGATGCTTCTCTACCCAAGGATTTGGCTTTCTTAAGTGCTTCACGGAAAATTTGAATGCCATTAGAATGCTGAATTTGTGTAAGGATTGTCTATTAAAGTCAGCTGAATTATTATATGGGAGAAATACCATCGATTGGATATTACAAGAAGATAACGACCCGAAAGACAGAAGTAAACTATGCACTAAATGGAAAGAGGATCACAATATTACAACTTTGGATTGGCCCTCTCAATCACCAGATGCAAATCCCATAGAGAATGTGTGGGCTATAATGAAAGCTAAGATATCCAAAAAGAAAATAAAATCAGCAAAACATTTTATTCGATTGCTGGAAAGTACGTGAAGGTCTCTTTCCGTGGAATATGCTGAAATTCTAGCTGCCAGTTGTCGCCAAAGATGCCAAGCAATTAAAGACAATGCAGGAAATTGGACCGCATATTAAACTTCCTGCCGAAAACCATAATAATATGTATTTCTCAAAAATAAAACACTTCAACAGACTGTTGGAGAAAAACGTTTTTTGTTGAACAGACTGTATAGTATATACCTGTTTGCCCGTGGTTATTCGCTATTTGGATTATATCTTTTTCCTAAAGTACGACGTTAATCCGTGAAGTCTTTGTACTGCCTTTCGATCTTGTAGTACGGGAAATGTTTTATTCTTTACGACGCACAGTGTGAATTCTTCATACAACAAGTGGCCAAAAATAAGAGGATTTATAGTAGGTCAGTGAAATGCACATATATATATATTTCTTAAAGTTTCAGCGAAATCGGATGAACGCAAAATGTATGAAAACATTTCGATATCTTAAAAACTAATAAATATTTTCGAAAAACTATAAATTAGAAAAATTGCGCCTGTTTTTGGAAAATTTGAATTTTCGAAATATCGCTTGCATATAAAATTTTTTGATTTATTTTAAATAATTTTGTTTTTAAAAAAGGAAAATTTTAATTTGCGAGCACTTTTAAATATATAAACAGCTATTCTATAGCTGGCCTTGAGGCCACTTGAGGTTCCAGATTCAATTCCGTCGTCGCCTGGTGGTAAACTCTTTTTCATAATCTTCTCATATTCCTACGGATATGAGGTGAATGGCAATTATAAGAAAGTCTAAAAGTACACCTCTTGGCAGGCAATGGCAAAACTACCAAGCGATAGAAAATTGTCATCCCCACGTTCGGAACCGGCGTTAAAATGAAGGTCCAACCACGTGGTATCACAATTGGCGATTCTGGCCTAAGTTTGTCCTACCATATGACAGCCACTCTAACCTAACCTACACGATCAGTGATTGTCTTAATACTGTAAGTATGACTGATTATTTATTTTTGCCATTACTATTTGTGCTTGGAAGATAAAATATCATTTGTGCTTCTATATGCATAATCAGGCTAGCTAGTACCCACATTTGAAATATTAAATTGAATTCGCAAGTTAGTAGAGAACTATTGAGTCATACAAAAAGCATCGGCAGTTTTTCGTTACAAGACGTTTGTACCAACAACTCTGTCATGTGGTTGATGTTTAGTGCTCGATTTGCTCCACCAGTTGCAAAATTTCATCGACTTTTTCAGTGACTTTCAGTGCATCTTTGATATCGAAATTTACGGAACGGAATTGAGCAAACCACTCCTGGGTCCAGTGTTCACTGACAGGGTTCACATCCTCACCATAAACCTCACAAATTTTTCGGAATTTGTTTGCAGCGGTTTTACCTTTTCTATAGTAAATTTCATATAGCATATTTCTTCAGATATTTCACTCATTTTCGAATCAATGTAACTTTTTACAATAGCGACGAATTACACAAAATGTAGCCTGAAATGCCACTTTTCAAATGTGTCCGTTTAACATAATCGGAATACTGTTACCAGTTGTCAGTATTTTTAAAATATTGAAAGTATTACTGATCGTGTATGGCTAGCTTATAAATTAACTGAGTGCTTGAAAAATATACTGCTATAATTTTTGTTGATGTAGAGCGATAATTTATTTGTACACAAATTTTTTAAGACCCAATCGTATTTTGTAAATTTTGTAATTCAAAAGTTGAGAAAAAAAGTTATTGTTTACGCCATTACGTAAGGCAATCATTTTATGTATATGATGATATGTATGTACTGAACTGTGATAATTGGACTTCAACCTGTTATATTGAATTTTTTTTTTCAAGGCACAATAACATCATTGTTGGTATTAATGCTGGATCCTAGGTAAACGAAATCCTTGACGACTTGAAAAGTATAATTGTCAACATTATCATTTTGTCCAAGACGCCTTGACTTTTTGTTTGTTGACACAAGGTATTTCGTTTTGTCCTCGTTCACCACTGGACACACTCGACGAGAATCCCTTTCCATTTTGGAGAATTCTGCGTTTTTGCCAATGATGTCAATTTCATCAGCGTATGCTAGCAGCATGACACTCTTGTAAGAGATAGTGCCAGAGATGTCGATGTTCGCAGCTCGAATTATTTTCTCCAGCATAAGGATAAGGAAGTCGCACGATAGGGAGTCACCTTGTCTGAAACCTCTTTTGGTATCAAATGGTGCGGAGAGGTCTGTCCTAATTTTCACTACGCTGGTGGTGTCGAAGTCTTTAATGACTTTTATGTCATAAGTGTCATTGCTGACGTTTTCATCATAAAAGTCTTTTTAAAAGTCTTTCTACTGTAAAAGTCAGTTTGCAATACCACATATGGTACATAAGTATGTATTCGGACCTAAATTTGTGATAAAAAAGTATAACAGCTGAAGTGTATTTTTTGATGGTCGAGTTTGAAATATTATATTTACGAGTATACTACTGTGGGCAAAAGTTAGTAAGACTTTGTTCATAATTTCAAATTTTTGTATTCATTCTTACAAATCTATTTCGTCCCCTTCAAAGTAATCCCCCCCGGCCCCAATACACTTGTGCCAACGTTTTTTCCAATTCTCGAAACAGTTGTTAAAGTCAATTTCCGGAATAGCCTTCAATGCGCTTAGCGATTCATGTTTAATGTCTTCAATTGACTCAAAACGGTGTCCACGAAGCGGTTTTTTGAGTTTAGAAAATAGCCAAAAGTCACACGGTGCTAAGTCAGGCGAATAGGGTGGTTGCGGAACGATATCAGTCGAATTTTTGGCAAAATGGTCTCGTAAAACCAATGCAGTGATTTTGGAACCAATCGTGCATTTACTCTTCTTAGGCCCAAATGATGTTTTAAAATGGTTTTCACTGATCCTTCCGATATTCCAACGATGCCAGTAAGGTCTCTGGCTGTTAATCGTCGATTCCTTGATTTTATTGACGTGTTGATCATCAGTTGATGTTGATGGCCGTCCTGGACGTGGTTCGTCGTCAACGCGTTCTCGACCATCTTTGAACAATTTGTACCAATCAAAAACACTTGCTCGCGACATACAATTATCACCGAAGGCCTTTTGCTGAACGTTTCGGCACCAGAAATTTGATTCCGCACACAAAATTTAATGGAACTTCTTTGTTGAATAATTTCACTCATTGTGAAAATCGCCGAATGCACTTTTTGTACTTCAGAAAGAAAAGCGTATACTAAACACTAACGATTATTTTGATGTGACATTTGGCACAGATGTCACCGACAGTCATACCAACCTTAAAAAAATAATATTTTGATGAATGGGTTTCCGCGCGAAATTTAAATTAAAAAGTCTTCCTACTTTTTGCCCACAGTAGTACATAGACAATAACAATACGTAACGATAGATAAGTAGGGTGAAGTTATTTCTAATATTCATATTTACGGTATTACTTATTTTACTCCAACCCAGAATGTACATACATATGAATGTTTGCTAAGGAAAATTTTTTTATGTATGTTTGTAGGTAAAGCAACGTTTGCCGGGTCCAGCTAGTAACGTAATAAAAGTCTTTGTTAATGTTTTTCTTACACATATACATAGTATACATATGTATATAAAGGGTGATCCATCTAACATTTAGAATTTAACGTAGTGGCTATTTTGAGTGTGGCAACTCTAATGCCATTCGTATTATGCTGGAAAATTAGTTTTATATTTGCAGTTAACGAAATGGGTCGTTATACACTTAAACAACGTTGGAAAATACTAAAAATTTACTTGCAAAACGGTGAAACTTCTACCGAAAGTATAAGAAAATTACGTTCAAAATTCGGTAGAAGAAAAGCACCTTCCACGCAATTTGTGGATCAATTTATGAAACGTGTGCGTGAAACTTGATCTTTATTGGATAAGGCAACAATTTCTCGTACTTCGCTAATTGTGCTCTGGACCCCTTGGATGAAGATCAGCATTTTGACCGAAAAATTATATTTTCTGACGAAGTTCACTTTTACCTCGGTGGTTACATTAATAAGCAAAATAGTAGAAAATCCATGCGCGATTGTTGAGAAGCTAATGCATCCCACTGAACCGGCCGTATCATTGGGCAATTTTTCTTTGAAAATGAGGAAGGAATTACACTGAATGGTGAGCACAACCCCACAATAATAACTGATTATTTGTGGCCCCTTTAGAGGATATTGACTTAGACAATATTTGTCTCGACGTGTCAACAATCGATCTTTTGCGTGGGAAGTTTGAAAATTGCTTTATTAGCCGTTTTGGTGATGTGCTTCGGCCACCACGCAGTTCCGATTTGACTACGTTGGACTATTATTTTTGGGGAGCAAGTAACGATTGAGGCTGTTAAGGACGAAATTGGTGCAGCCATCGGTCAAGTACAGTTCCATACAGTCGAAAATGTACTGAAAAATTGGGTTGATCGTATAGGCTACTGCAAGGCCACCCGAGGAAATCATTTGCATGAAATAGTGTTCCACAATTAACCGGAAGAATTGTACTTTCGAATAATAAAAACCACATTGAAATAAAAAACTATTCGTTTCTTATTTACACCAAAATAAAATATCAAATTATAAATGGTCCATCCTCTATAAGCATTATATTAAATTTAACAATTTTTTTTCGCTAAAAAAAATGAATTTTTCACAAGATAAGCTTTGTGGCTTATGAGCAAGGACCCCCAACATTCGCTTTTATAGAAAGTAATTTTTGAGTTCTTTGTGTAGTATACTTACATACCTAATATTTAGTATTATCCCCCTAAAAGCTAGTTTCGGCCAAAACAAATAAATTTATAAAGTAATGTAGGTTGCTAATGTAGAATTGTTGATGAAATTTTTCATTGTTTCTAGAGAACTTCAACGGCTCATATCGGATTTTTATGTGGGAAATATATATGTATATGGACAAACATATGCAGAAATGTTAAGACCAGTGTTTTTCATTCTAATCGACAAATCAAATTTATTAATCAATAAACACATATATACATTTTTAGCCAAAAGTCAATATGTGGGAATTGAATTGTTTTTGTAATAAAACTAATTATTATTAAGTTTAAATTTTGCGTTCAAGTTTGTTTGTTACTTCAAAATTAATTAATGTGATTATTATTATTAATTATTCCGTGGTCTGAATTAGAGTGTGGTTTAAAGACTATCCTTTGTTGTTTCGTTTACTCGTGATGTCCCAGTTTTTTCGTTATTTTATGACGGTCGCATTTTTAGATTTGCTGAATGTCAAGTATGGTGATTGCTGAATGTGGTCAATAAGTGCGTGATTTCTCACATTCGGTCATTCTGCGTTTTCATTCGGCTCGAATAAAGGGCCTTGGTCTTTCATAGATCGATGCCTGCTTAATTTTTCAACTACTGCATCTCCGCTGGTTGGAGAGTAGCATCAACGATTACTAGAATATAATTGTACAACTTATCTGGTTATCCTTCGTTCCTACGTGGTCGATGTGATAAGTTCCTATCTTTTTTATTTATCGGGTTTAAAAACCTTCTTTCTTTGCAGACTTTTTTTTCAGACAGAACTTTTGACTACTATCTTTGAGTATAGTTGTGGAATATAAAATAACGTACAGTCTGTTAAACAAAAGACATTACTCTCTTACTCAGTTACTTTACTTTACTTTTAATCGCACAACATCCCAACATCACAACATGGAGGGCCTAGGCCGAGCTTTTCGCATGCACTCATGTTGTGCGTGTTATATTTGTACATTAATGGAAGGGACCTACAGTTTAATGCCGAATTCGAACGGCGAAGTGAAAAGCTTTTCATAAGCAATTTTTACTCTTGTAGGTTTGCCATTGCCTGCCAAGAAGTGGTGCCGTGTAGAAAACTTATTTTTTCTACTTTTTGATTTTGCCTGTGCCGAGATTCGAACCCCGGACACTCTGCGTAGCAGTCCAACGCACTACCACTACACCACAGCGACCAAAACAGTTAACTTCCAAAAGAAAATATAAGTGGGCTATTTTACATTAATACATATGGTTGGGTTGTCGACTGTAACACGTGTAAACAAAATGAGTGCAGTTCAAGAAACGTTTCGAAGCGAGCTTTTTAACAAAGCATCCTAAAGGGCCTAAATGGTCAGTTAAAAAAACTGCAAAATAAATTAAAACTACTTGCACATTTGTTAAGAGGTGGTCTGAACGTTATACAGAAACAGGAAACATTGATGACGAACCAGGAAGAGGCCGAAGGCCTACCACCTCCAAGCGGCAGGATAAAGTCATCGTTGGGCTTTTTGAAAAACATCCAATGATCAGTTTAAGGGAAGCAAAAAACATTTTATAGGAGAAGGGGTTGGATATATCCTTAAACATGATTCGAGACAGATTTCAGCAATCAGGCATAAAACGTTACGTAAAGACGTAAAGCGTCTTCAGTGGGCTTACACAAACACCGATCGAGATTGGACCAAAGTAATATTTGCAGATGAACTTATGTGTTGTTTAATCCAGTTAAACATGTTTGGTTGAAAAATGGCGAAAAATTTATTCAACGAAGTGTAAAACATCCGCAGAAGGTTCATGTCTATGGATGCTTCTCTACCCAAGGATTTGGCTTTCTTAAGTGCTTCACGGAAAATTTGAATGCCATTAGAATGCTGAATTTGTGTAAGGATTGTCTATTAAAGTCAGCTGAATTATTATATGGGAGAAATACCATCGATTGGATATTACAAGAAGATAACGACCCGAAAGACAGAAGTAAACTATGCACTAAGTGGAAAGAGGATCACAATATTACAACTTTGGATTGGCCCTCTCAATCACCAGATGCAAATCCCATAGAGAATGTGTGGGCTCTAATGAAAGCTAAGATATCCAAAAAGAAAATAAAATCAGCAAAACATTTTATTCGATTGCTGGAAAGTACGTGAAGGTCTCTTTCCGTGGAATATGCTGAAATTCTAGCTGCCAGTTGTCGCCAAAGATGCCAAGCAATTAAAGACAATGCAGGAAATTGGACCGCATATTAAACTTCCTGCCGAAAACCATAATAATATGTATTTCTCAAAAATAAAACACTTCAACAGACTGTTGGAGAAAAACGTTTTTTGTTGAACAGACTGTATAGTATATACCTGTTTGCCCGTGGTTATTCGCTATTTGGATTATATCTTTTTCCTAAAGTACGACGTTAATCCGTGAAGTCTTTGTACTGCCTTTCGATCTTGTAGTACGGGAAATGTTTTATTCTTTACGACGCACAGTGTGAATTCTTCATACAACAAGTGGCCAAAAATAAGAGGATTTATAGTAGGTCAGTGAAATGCACATATATATATATTTCTTAAAGTTTCAGCGAAATCGGATGAACGCAAAATGTATGAAAACATTTCGATATCTTAAAAACTAATAAATATTTTCGAAAAACTATAAATTAGAAAAATTGCGCCTGTTTTTGGAAAATTTGAATTTTCGAAATATCGCTTGCATATAAAATTTTTTGATTTATTTTAAATAATTTTGTTTTTAAAAAAGGAAAATTTTAATTTGCGAGCACTTTTAAATATATAAACAGCTATTCTATAGCTGGCCTTGAGGCCACTTGAGGTTCCAGATTCAATTCCGTCGTCGCCTGGTGGTAAACTCTTTTTCATAATCTTCTCATATTCCTACGGATATGAGGTGAATGGCAATTATAAGAAAGTCTAAAAGTACACCTCTTGGCAGGCAATGGCAAAACTACCAAGCGATAGAAAATTGTCATCCCCACGTTCGGAACCGGCGTTAAAATGAAGGTCCAACCACGTGGTATCACAATTGGCGATTCTGGCCTAAGTTTGTCCTACCATATGACAGCCACTCTAACCTAACCTACACGATCAGTGATTGTCTTAATACTGTAAGTATGACTGATTATTTATTTTTGCCATTACTATTTGTGCTTGGAAGATAAAATATCATTTGTGCTTCTATATGCATAATCAGGCTAGCTAGTACCCACATTTGAAATATTAAATTGAATTCGCAAGTTAGTAGAGAACTATTGAGTCATACAAAAAGCATCGGCAGTTTTTCGTTACAAGACGTTTGTACCAACAACTCTGTCATGTGGTTGATGTTTAGTGCTCGATTTGCTCCACCAGTTGCAAAATTTCATCGACTTTTTCAGTGACTTTCAGTGCATCTTTGATATCGAAATTTACGGAACGGAATTGAGCAAACCACTCCTGGGTCCAGTGTTCACTGACAGGGTTCACATCCTCACCATAAACCTCACAAATTTTTCGGAATTTGTTTGCAGCGGTTTTACCTTTTCTATAGTAAATTTCATATAGCATATTTCTTCAGATATTTCACTCATTTTCGAATCAATGTAACTTTTTACAATAGCGACGAATTACACAAAATGTAGCCTGAAATGCCACTTTTCAAATGTGTCCGTTTAACATAATCGGAATACTGTTACCAGTTGTCAGTATTTTTAAAATATTGAAAGTATTACTGATCGTGTATGGCTAGCTTATAAATTAACTGAGTGCTTGAAAAATATACTGCTATAATTTTTGTTGATGTAGAGCGATAATTTATTTGTACACAAATTTTTTAAGACCCAATCGTATTTTGTAAATTTTGTAATTCAAAAGTTGAGAAAAAAAGTTATTGTTTACGCCATTACGTAAGGCAATCATTTTATGTATATGATGATATGTATGTACTGAACTGTGATAATTGGACTTCAACCTGTTATATTGAATTTTTTTTTTCAAGGCACAATAACATCATTGTTGGTATTAATGCTGGATCCTAGGTAAACGAAATCCTTGACGACTTGAAAAGTATAATTGTCAACATTATCATTTTGTCCAAGACGCCTTGACTTTTTGTTTGTTGACACAAGGTATTTCGTTTTGTCCTCGTTCACCACTGGACACACTCGACGAGAATCCCTTTCCATTTTGGAGAATTCTGCGTTTTTGCCAATGATGTCAATTTCATCAGCGTATGCTAGCAGCATGACACTCTTGTAAGAGATAGTGCCAGAGATGTCGATGTTCGCAGCTCGAATTATTTTCTCCAGCATAAGGATAAGGAAGTCGCACGATAGGGAGTCACCTTGTCTGAAACCTCTTTTGGTATCAAATGGTGCGGAGAGGTCTGTCCTAATTTTCACTACGCTGGTGGTGTCGAAGTCTTTAATGACTTTTATGTCATAAGTGTCATTGCTGACGTTTTCATCATAAAAGTCTTTTTAAAAGTCTTTCTACTGTAAAAGTCAGTTTGCAATACCACATATGGTACATAAGTATGTATTCGGACATAAATCTGTGATAAAAAAGTATAACAGCTGAAGTGTATTTTTTGATGGTCGAGTTTGAAATATTATATTTACGAGTATACATAGACAATAACAAAGACAATGAAGTTATTTCTAATATTCATATTTACGGTATTACTTATTTTACTCCAACCCAGAATGTACATACATATATGTTTGCTAAGGAAAATTTTGTTATGTATGTTTGTAGGTAAAGCAACGTTTGCCGGGTCCAGCTAGTAACGTAATAAAAGTCTTTGTTAATGTTTTTCTTACACATATACATAGTATACATATGTATATAAAGGGTTGTCCATCTAACATTTAGAATTTGACGTAGTGGCTATTTTGAGTGTGGCAACTCTAATGCCATTCGTATTATGCTGGAAAATTAGTTTTATATTTGCAGTTAACGAAATGGGTCGTTATACACTTAAACAACGTTGGAAAATACTAAAAATTTACTTGCAAAACGGTGAAACATTACCGAAAGTATAAGAAAATTACGTTCAAAATTCGGTAGAAGAAAAGCACCTTCCACGCAATTTGTGGATCAATTTATGAAACGTGTGCGTGAAACTTGATCTTTATTGGATAAGGCAACAATTTCTCGTACTTCGCTAATTGTGCTCTGGACCCCTTGGATGAAGATCAGCATTTTGACCGAAAAATTATATTTTCTGACGAAGTTCACTTTTACCTCGGTGGTTACATTAATAAGCAAAATAGTAGAAAATCCATGCGCGATTGTTGAGAAGCTAATGCATGCCAATGAACCGGCCGTATCATTGGGCAATTTTTCTTTGAAAATGAGGAAGGAAGGAAGATGCGTTACACTAAATGGTGAGCACTACCCCACAATAATATCTGATTATTTGTGGCCCCTTTAGAGGATATTGACTTAGACAACATTTGTCTCGACGTGTCAACAATCGATCTTTTGCGTGGGAAGTTTGAAAATTGCTTTATTAGCCGTTTTGATGATGTGCTTTGGCCACCACGCAGTTGCGATTTGACTACGTTGGACTATTATTTTTGGGGAGCAAGTAACGATTGAGGCTGTTAAGGACGAAATTGGTGCAGCCATCGGTCAAGTACAGTTCCATACAGTCGAAAATGTACTGAAAAATTGGGTTGATCGTATAGGCTACTGCAAGGCCACCCGAGGAAATCATTTGCATGAAATAGTGTTCCACAATTAACCGGAAGAATTGTACTTTCGAATAATAAAAACCACATTGAAATAAAAAACTATTCGTTTCTTATTTACACCAAAATAAAATATCAAATTGTAAATGGTCCATCCTCTATAAGCATTATATTAAAATTAAGAATTTTTTTTTTCCAAAAAATTTTTTTTGGCTAAAAAAAATGAATTTTTCACAAGATAAGCTTTGTGGCTTATGAGCAACGACCCCCAACATTCGCTTTTATAGAAAGTAATTTTTGAGTTCTTTGTGTAGTATACTTGCATACCTAATATTTAGTACTATCCCCCTAAAAGCTAGTTTCGGCCACAACAAATAAATTTATAATGTAATGTAGGTTGCTAATGTAGAATTGTTGATGAAATTTTTCATTGTTTTTCATAGTTTTCAGTGGTTTGTAATGGTATTGGAACAACAGTTTTTATAATTCATCCAAAATTTTCTTCAAGGACAATATTTTTTTTTAACAAAATTGTTTCTAGAGAACTTCAACGGCTCATATCGGATTTTTATGTGGGAAATATATATGTATATGGACAAACATATGCAGAAATCAAATTTATTAATCAATAGCCAAAATTCAATATGTTCAATAAAACTAATTATTATTAAGTTTAAATTTTGCGTTCAAGTTTGTTTGTTACTTCAAAATTAATTAATGTGATTATTATTATTAATTATTCCGTGGTCTGAATTAGAGTGTGGTTTAAAGACTATCCTTTGTTGTTTCGTTTACTCGTGATGTCCCAGTTTTTTCGTTATTTTATGACGGTCGCATTTTTAGATTTGCTGAATGTCAAGTATGGTGATTTCTCACATTCGGTCATTCTGCGTTTTCATTCGGCTCGAATAAAGGGCCTTGGTTTTTTCAACTACTGCATCACCGCTGGTTGGAGAGTAGCATCAACGATTACTAGAATATAATTGTACAACTTATCTGGTTATCCTTCGTTCCTACGTGGTCGATGTGATAAGTTCCTATCTTTTTTATTTATCGGGTTTAAAAACCTTCTTTCTTTGCAGACTTTTTTTTCAGACAGAACTTTTGACTACTATCTTTGAGTATAGTTGTGGAATATAAAATAACGTACAGTCTGTTAAACAAAAGACATTACTCTCTTACTCAGTTACTTTACTTTACTTTTAATGGCACAACATCCCAACATCACAACATGGAGGGCCTAGGCCGAGCTTTTCGCATGCACTCATGTTGTGCGTGTTATATTTGTACATTAATGGAAGGGACCTACAGTTTAATGCCGAATTCGAACGGCGAAGTGAAAAGCTTTTCATAAGCAATTTTTACTCTTGTAGGTTTGCCATTGCCTGCCAAGAAGTGGTGCCGTGTAGAAAAATTATTTTTTCTACTTTTTGATTTTGCCTGTGCCGAGATTCGAACCCCGGACACTCTGCGTAGCAGTCCAACGCACTACCACTACACCACAGCGACCAAAACAGTTAACTTCCAAAAGAAAATATAAGTGGGCTATTTTACATTAATACATATGGTTGGGTTGTCGACTGTAACACGTGTAAACAAAATGAGTGCAGTTCAAGAAACGTTTCGAAGCGAGCTTTTTAACAAAGCATCCTAAAGGGCCTAAATGGTCAGTTAAAAAAACTGCAAAATAAATTAAAACTACTTGCACATTTGTTAAGAGGTGGTCTGAACGTTATACAGAAACAGGAAACATTGATGACGAACCAGGAAGAGGCCGAAGGCCTACCACCTCCAAGCGGCAGGATAAAGTCATCGTTGGGCTTTTTGAAAAACATCCAATGATCAGTTTAAGGGAAGAAAAAAAGATTTCAGCAATTAGGCATAAAACGTAGCAGTACTTTGCCAAAACCATTGCTTTCACAAAAGCATGTTTAAAAGCGTCTTCAGTGGGCTTACACAAACACCGATCGAGATTGGACCAAAGTAATATTTGCAGATGAACTTTTGTGTTGTTTAATCCAGTTAAACATGTTTGGTTGAAAAATGGCGAAAAATTTATTCAACGAAGTGCAAAACATCCGCAGAAGGTTCATGTCTATGGATGCTTCTCTACCCAAGGATTTGGCTTTCTTAAGTGCTTCACGGAAAATTTGAATGCCATTAGAATGCTGAATTTGTGTAAGGATTGTCTATTAAAGTCAGCTGAATTATTATATGGGAGAAATACCATCGATTGGATATTACAAGAAGATAACGACCCGAAAGACAGAAGTAAACTATGCACTAAATGGAAAGAGGATCACAATATTACAACTTTGGATTGGCCCTCTCAATCACCAGATGCAAATCCCATAGAGAATGTGTGGGCTATAATGAAAGCTAAGATATCCAAAAAGAAAATAAAATCAGCAAAACATTTTATTCGATTGCTCAAAAGTACGTGAAGGTCTCTTTCCGTGGAATATGCTGAAATTCTAGCTGCCAGTTGTCGCCAAAGATGCCAAGCAATTAAAGACAATGCAGGAAATTGGACCGCATATTAAACTTCCTGCCGGAAACCATAATAATATGTATTTCTCAAAAATAAAACACTTCAACAGACTGTTGGAGAAAAACGTTTTTTGTTGAACAGACTGTATAATATATACCTGTTTGCCCGTGGTTATTCGCTATTTGGATTATATCTTTTTCCTAAAGTACGACGTTAATCCGTGAAGTCTTTGTACTGCCTTTCGATCTTGGAGTACGGGAAATGTTTTATTTTTTACGACGCACAGTGTGAATTCTTCATACAACAAGTGGCCAAAAATAAGAGGATTTATAGTAGGTCAGTGAAATGCACATACATATATTTCTTAAAGTTTCAGCGAAATCGGATGAACACGTCTACTTCCTACGCAAAATGTATGAAAACATTTCGATATCTTAAAAACTAATAAATATTTTCGAAAAACTATAGAAAAATTGCGCCTGTTTTTGGAAAATTTGAATTTTCGAAATATCGCTTGCATATAAAATTTTTTGATTTATTTTAAATAATTTTGTTTTTAAAAAAGGAAAATTTTAATTTGCGAGCACTTTTAAATATATAAACAGCTATTCTATAGCTGGCCTTGAGGCCACTTGAGGTTCCAGATTCAATTCCGTCTTCGCCTGGTGGTAAACTCTTTTTCATAACCTTCTCATATTCCTACGGATATGAGGTGAATGGCAATTATAAGAAAGTCTAAAAGTACACCTCTTGGCAGGCAATGGCAAAACTACCAAGCGATAGAAAATTGTCATCCCCACGTTCGGAACCGGCGTTAAAATGAAGGTCCAACCACGTGGTATCACAATTGGCTATTCTGGCCTAAGTTTGTCCTACCATATGACAGCCACTCTAACCTAACCTACACGATCAGTGATTGTCTTAATACTGTAAGTATGACTGATTATTTATTTTTGCAAACGAAATCTAACCTTACACGATCAAGTATTACTGTCAATATTTTTTTCATTACTATTTGTGCTTGGAAGATAAAATATCATTTGTGCTTCTATATGCGTAATCAGGCTAGCTAGTACCCACATTTGAAATATTAAATTAAATTCGCAAGTTAGTAGAGAACTATTGAGTCATACAAAAAGCATCGGCAGTTTTTCGTTACAAGACGTTTGTACCAACAACTCTGTCATGTGGTTGATGTTTAGTGCTCGATTTTGCTCCACCAGTTGCAAAATTTCATCGATTTTTTCAGTGACTTTCAGTGCATCTTTGATATCGAAATTTACGGAACGGAATTGAGCAAACCTTTCCTGGGTCCAGTGTTCACTGACATCCTCATCCCAGTGTTCACATCCGCACCATAAACCTCACAAGTTTTTCGGAATTTGTTTGCAGCGGTTTTACCCTTTCTATAGTAAATTTCATATAGCATATTTCTTCAGATATTTCACTCATTTTCGAATCAATGTAACTTTTTACAATAGCGACGAATTACACAAAATGTAGCCTGAAATGCCACTTTTCAAATGTGTCCGTTTAACATAATCGGACTACTGTTACCAGTTGTCAGTATTTTTAAAATATTGAAAGTATTACTGATCGTGTATGGCTAGCTTATAAATTAACTGAGTGCTTGAAAAATATACTGCTATAATTTTTGTTGATGTAGAGCGATAATTTATTTGTACACATATTTTTTAAGACCCAATCGTATTTTGTAATTCAAAAGTTGAGAAAAAAAGTTATTGTTTACGCCATTACGTAAGGCAATCATTTTATGTATATGATGATATGTATGTACTGAACTGTGATAATTGGACTTCAACCTGTTATATTGAATTTTTTTTTTCAAGGCACAATAACATCATTGTTGGTATTAATGCTGGATCCTAGGTAAACGAAATCCTTGACGACTTGAAAAGTATAATTGTCAACAGTATCATTTTGTCCAAGACGCCTTGACTTTTTGTTTGTTGACACAAGGTATTTCGTTTTGTCCTCGTTCACCACTAGACACACTCGACGAGAATCCCTTTCCATTTTGGAGAATTCTGCGTTTTTGCCAATGATGTCAATTTCATCAGCGTATGCTAGCAGCATGACATCCTTGTAAGAGATAGTGCCAGAAATGTTGATGTTCGCAGCTCGAATTATTTTCTCCAGCATAAGGATAAGGAAGTCGCACGATAGGGAGTCACCTTGTCTGAAACCTCTTTTGGTATCAAATGGTGCGGAGAGGTCTGTCCTAATTTTCACTACGCTGGTGGTGTCGAAGTCTTTAATGACTTTTATGTCATAAGTGTCATTGCTGACGTTTTCATCATAAAAGTCTTTTTAAAAGTCTTTCTACTGTAAAAGTCAGTTTGCAATACCACATATGGTACATAAGTATGTATTCGGACATAAATCTGTGATAAAAAAGTATAACAGCTGAAGTGTATTTTTTGATGGTCGAGTTTGAAATATTATATTTACGAGTATACATAGACAATAACAAAGACAATGAAGTTATTTCTAATATTCATATTTACGGTATTACTTATTTTACTCCAACCCAGAATATACATACATATATGTTTGCTAAGGAAAATTTTGTTATGTATGTTTGTAGGTAAAGCAACGTTTGCCGGGTCCAGCTAGTAACGTAATAAAAGTCTTTGTTAATGTTTTTCTTACACATATACATAGTATACATATGTATATAAAGGGTGGTCCATCTAACATTTAGAATTTAACGTAGTGGCTATTTTGAGTGTGGCAACTCTAATGCCATTCGTATTATGCTGGAAAATTAGTTTTATATTTGCAGTTAACGAAATGGGTCGTTATACACTTAAACAACGTTGGAAAATACTAAAAATTTACTTGCAAAACGGTGAAACTTCTACCGAAAGTATAAGAAAATTACGTTCAAAATTCGGTAGAAGAAAAGCACCTTCCACGCAATTTGTGGATCAATTTATGAAACGTGTGCGTGAAACTTGATCTTTATTGGATAAGACAACAATTTCTCGTACTTCGCTAATTGTGCTCTGGACCCCTTGGATGAAGATCAGCATTTTGACCGAAAAATTATATTTTCTGACGAAGTTCACTTTTACCTCGGTGGTTACATTAATAAACAAAATAGTAGAAAATCCATGCGCGATTGTTGAGAAGCTAATGCATGCCAATGAACCGGCCGTATCATTGGGCAATTTTTCTTTGAAAATGAGGAAGGAAGGAAGATGTGTTACACTAAATGGTGAGCACTACCCCACAATAATATCTGATTATTTGTGGCCCCTTTAGAGGATATTGACTTAGACAACATTTGTCTCGACGTGTCAACAATCGATCTTTTGCGTGGGAAGTTTGAAAATTGCTTTATTAGCCGTTTTGATGATGTGCTTTGGCCACCACGCAGTTGCGATTTGACTACGTTGGACTATTATTTTTGGGGAGCAAGTAACGATTGAGGCTGTTAAGGACGAAATTGGTGCAGCCATCGGTCAAGTACAGTTCCATACAGTCGAAAATGTACTGAAAAATTGGGTTGATCGTATAGGCTACTGCAAGGCCAACCGAGGAAATCATTTGCATGAAATAGTGTTCCACAATTAACCGGAAGAATTGTACTTTCGAATAATAAAAACCACATTGAAATAAAAAACTATTCGTTTCTTATTTACACCAAAATAAAATATCAAATTGTAAATGGTCCATCCTCTATAAGCATTATATTAAAATTAAGAATTTTTTTTTTCCAAAAAATTTTTTTTGGCTAAAAAAAATGAATTTTTCACAAGATAAGCTTTGTGGCTTATGAGCAACGACCCCCAACATTCGCTTTTATAGAAAGTAATTTTTTGAGTTCTTTGTGTAGTATACTTGCATACCTAATATTTAGTACTATCCCCCTAAAAGCTAGTTTCGGCCACAACACATAAATTTATAAAGTAATGTAGGTTGCTAATGTAGAATTGTTGATGAAATTTTTCATTGTTTTTCATATTTTTCAGTGGTTTGTAATGGTATTGGAACAACAGTTTTTATAATTCATCCAAAATTTTCTTCAAGGACAATATTTTTTTTTAACAAAATTTTTTCTAGAGAACTTCAACGGCTCATATCGGATTTTTATGTGGGAAATATATATGTATATGGACAAACATATGCAGAAATCAAATTTATTAATCAATAGCCAAAATTCAATATGTTCAATAAAACTAATTATTATTAAGTTTAAATTTTGCGTTCAAGTTTGTTTGTTACTTCAAAATTAATTAATGTGATTATTATTATTAATTATTCCGTGGTCTGAATTAGAGTGTGGTTTAAAGACTATCCTTTGTTGTTTCGTTTACTCGTGATGTCCCAGTTTTTTCGTTATTTTATGACGGTCGCATTTTTAGATTTGCTGAATGTCAAGTATGGTGATTTCTCACATTCGGTCATTCTGCGTTTTCATTCGGCTCGAATAAAGGGCCTTGGTTTTTTCAACTACTGCATCTCCGCTGGTTGGAGAGTAGCATCAACGATTACTAGAATATAATTGTACAACTTATCTGGTTATCCTTCGTTCCTACGTGGTCGATGTGATAAGTTCCTATCTTTTTTATTTATCGGGTTTAAAAACCTTCTTTCTTTGCAGACTTTTTTTTCAGACAGAACTTTTGACTACTATCTTTGAGTATAGTTGTGGAATATAAAATAACGTACAGTCTGTTAAACAAAAGACATTACTCTCTTACTCAGTTACTTTACTTTACTTTTAATCGCACAACATCCCAACATCACAACATGGAGGGCCTAGGCCGAGCTTTTCGCATGCACTCATGTTGTGCGTGTTATATTTGTACATTAATGGAAGGGACCTACAGTTTAATGCCGAATTCGAACGGCGAAGTGAAAAGCTTTTCATAAGCAATTTTTACTCTTGTAGGTTTGCCATTGCCTGCCAAGAAGTGGTGCCGTGTAGAAAACTTATTTTTTCTACTTTTTGATTTTGCCTGTGCCGAGATTCGAACCCCGGACACTCTGCGTAGCAGTCCAACGCACTACCACTACACCACACTTTTGTTAGGTAACTTAACAAAAGAAAATATAAGTGCGCTATTTTACATTAATACATATGGTTGGGTTGTCGACTGTAACACGTGTAAACAAAATGAGTGCAGTTCAAGAAACGTTTCGAAGCGAGCTTTTTAACAAAGCATCCTAAAGGGCCTAAATGGTCAGTTAAAAAAACTGCAAAATAAATTAAAACTACTTGCACATTTGTTAAGAGGTGGTCTGAACGTTATACAGAAACAGGAAACATTGATGACGAACCAGGAAGAGGCCGAAGGCCTACCACCTCCAAGCGGCAGGATAAAGTCATCGTTGGGCTTTTTGAAAAACATCCAATGATCAGTTTAAGGGAAGCAAAAAACATTTTATAGGAGAAGGGGTTGGATATATCCTTAAACATGATTCGAGACAGATTTCAGCAATCAGGCATAAAACGTAGCAGTACTTTGCCAAAACCATTGCTTTCACAAAAGCATGTGGAAAAGCGTCTTCAGTGGGCTTACACAAACACCGATCGAGATTGGACCAAAGTAATATTTGCAGATGAACTTATGTGTTGTTTAATCCAGTTAAACATGTTTGGTTGAAAAATGGCGAAAAATTTATTCAACGAAGTGTAAAACATCCGCAGAAGGTTCATGTCTATGGATGCTTCTCTACCCAAGGATTTGGCTTTCTTAAGTGCTTCACGGAAAATTTGAATGCCATTAGAATGCTGAATTTGTGTAAGGATTGTCTATTAAAGTCAGCTGAATTATTATATGGGAGAAATACCATCGATTGGATATTACAAGAAGATAACGACCCGAAAGACAGAAGTAAACTATGCACTAAGTGGAAAGAGGATCACAATATTACAACTTTGGATTGGCCCTCTCAATCACCAGATGCAAATCCCATAGAGAATGTGTGGGCTCTAATGAAAGCTAAGATATCCAAAAAGAAAATAAAATCAGCAAAACATTTTATTCGATTGCTGGAAAGTACGTGAAGGTCTCTTTCCGTGGAATATGCTGAAATTCTAGCTGCCAGTTGTCGCCAAAGATGCCAAGCAATTAAAGACAATGCAGGAAATTGGACCGCATATTAAACTTCCTGCCGAAAACCATAATAATATGTATTTCTCAAAAATAAAACACTTCAACAGACTGTTGGAGAAAAACGTTTTTTGTTGAACAGACTGTATAGTATATACCTGTTTGCCCGTGGTTATTCGCTATTTGGATTATATCTTTTTCCTAAAGTACGACGTTAATCCGTGAAGTCTTTGTACTGCCTTTCGATCTTGTAGTACGGGAAATGTTTTATTCTTTACGACGCACAGTGTGAATTCTTCATACAACAAGTGGCCAAAAATAAGAGGATTTATAGTAGGTCACTGAAATGCACATATATATATATTTCTTAAAGTTTCAGCGAAATCGGATGAACGCAAAATGTATGAAAACATTTCGATATCTTAAAAACTAATAAATATTTTCGAAAAACTATAAATTAGAAAAATTGCGCCTGTTTTTGGAAAATTTGAATTTTTGAAATATCGCTTGCATATAAAATTTTTTGATTTATTTTAAATAATTTTGTTTTTAAAAAAGGAAAATTTTAATTTGCGAGCACTTTTAAATATATAAACAGCTATTCTATAGCTGGCCTTGAGGCCACTTGAGGTTCCAGATTCAATTCCGTCGTCGCCTGGTGGTAAACTCTTTTTCATAATCTTCTCATATTCCTACGGATATGAGGTGAATGGCAATTATAAGAAAGTCTAAAAGTACACCTCTTGGCAGGCAATGGCAAAACTACCAAGCGATAGAAAATTGTCATCCCCACGTTCGGAACCGGCGTTAAAATGAAGGTCCAACCACGTGGTATCACAATTGGCGATTCTGGCCTAAGTTTGTCCTACCATATGACAGCCACTCTAACCTAACCTACACGATCAGTGATTGTCTTAATACTGTAAGTATGACTGATTATTTATTTTTGCCATTACTATTTGTGCTTGGAAGATAAAATATCATTTGTGCTTCTATATGCATAATCAGGCTAGCTAGTACCCACATTTGAAATATTAAATTGAATTCGCAAGTTAGTAGAGAACTATTGAGTCATACAAAAAGCATCGGCAGTTTTTCGTTACAAGACGTTTGTACCAACAACTCTGTCATGTGGTTGATGTTTAGTGCTCGATTTGCTCCACCAGTTGCAAAATTTCATCGACTTTTTCAGTGACTTTCAGTGCATCTTTGATATCGAAATTTACGGAACGGAATTGAGCAAACCACTCCTGGGTCCAGTGTTCACTGACAGGGTTCACATCCTCACCATAAACCTCACAAATTTTTCGGAATTTGTTTGCAGCGGTTTTACCTTTTCTATAGTAAATTTCATATAGCATATTTCTTCAGATATTTCACTCATTTTCGAATCAATGTAACTTTTTACAATAGCGACGAATTACACAAAATGTAGCCTGAAATGCCACTTTTCAAATGTGTCCGTTTAACATAATCGGAATACTGTTACCAGTTGTCAGTATTTTTAAAATATTGAAAGTATTACTGATCGTGTATGGCTAGCTTATAAATTAACTGAGTGCTTGAAAAATATACTGCTATAATTTTTGTTGATGTAGAGCGATAATTTATTTGTACACAAATTTTTTAAGACCCAATCGTATTTTGTAAATTTTGTAATTCAAAAGTTGAGAAAAAAAGTTATTGTTTACCCCATTACGTAAGGCAATCATTTTATGTATATGATGATATGTATGTACTGAACTGTGATAATTGGACTTCAACCTGTTATATTGAATTTTTTTTTTCAAGGCACAATAACATCATTGTTGGTATTAATGCTGGATCCTAGGTAAACGAAATCCTTGACGACTTGAAAAGTATAATTGTCAACATTATCATTTTGTCCAAGACGCCTTGACTTTTTGTTTGTTGACACAAGGTATTTCGTTTTGTCCTCGTTCACCACTGGACACACTCGACGAGAATCCCTTTCCATTTTGGAGAATTCTGCGTTTTTGCCAATGATGTCAATTTCATCAGCGTATGCTAGCAGCATGACACTCTTGTAAGAGATAGTGCCAGAGATGTCGATGTTCGCAGCTCGAATTATTTTCTCCAGCATAAGGATAAGGAAGTCGCACGATAGGGAGTCACCTTGTCTGAAACCTCTTTTGGTATCAAATGGTGCGGAGAGGTCTGTCCTAATTTTCACTACGCTGGTGGTGTCGAAGTCTTTAATGACTTTTATGTCATAAGTGTCATTGCTGACGTTTTCATCATAAAAGTCTTTTTAAAAGTCAGTTTGCAATACCACATATGGTACATAAGTATGTATTCGGACATAAATCTGTGATAAAAAAGTATAACAGCTGAAGTGTATTTTTTGATGGTCGAGTTTGAAATATTATATTTACGAGTATACATAGACAATAACAAAGACAATGAAGTTATTTCTAATATTCATATTTACGGTATTACTTATTTTACTCCAACCCAGAATGTACATACATATATGTTTGCTAAGGAAAATTTTGTTATGTATGTTTGTAGGTAAAGCAACGTTTGCCGGGTCCAGCTAGTAACGTAATAAAAGTCTTTGTTAATGTTTTTCTTACACATATACATAGTATACATATGTATATAAAGGGTTGTCCATCTAACATTTAGAATTTGACGTAGTGGCTATTTTGAGTGTGGCAACTCTAATGCCATTCGTATTATGCTGGAAAATTAGTTTTATATTTGCAGTTAACGAAATGGGTCGTTATACACTTAAACAACGTTGGAAAATACTACAAATTTACTTGCAAAACGGTGAAACATTACCGAAAGTATAAGAAAATTACGTTCAAAATTCGGTAGAAGAAAAGCACCTTCCACGCAATTTGTGGATCAATTTATGAAACGTGTGCGTGAAACTTGATCTTTATTGGATAAGGCAACAATTTCTCGTACTTCGCTAATTGTGCTCTGGACCCCTTGGATGAAGATCAGCATTTTGACCGAAAAATTATATTTTCTGACGAAGTTCACTTTTACCTCGGTGGTTACATTAATAAGCAAAATAGTAGAAAATCCATGCGCGATTGTTGAGAAGCTAATGCATGCCAATGAACCGGCCGTATCATTGGGCAATTTTTCTTTGAAAATGAGGAAGGAAGGAAGATGCGTTACACTAAATGGTGAGCACTACCCCACAATAATATCTGATTATTTGTGGCCCCTTTAGAGGATATTGACTTAGACAACATTTGTCTCGACGTGTCAACAATCGATCTTTTGCGTGGGAAGTTTGAAAATTGCTTTATTAGCCGTTTTGATGATGTGCTTTGGCCACCACGCAGTTGCGATTTGACTACGTTGGACTATTATTTTTGGGGAGCAAGTAACGATTGAGGCTGTTAAGGACGAAATTGGTGCAGCCATCGGTCAAGTACAGTTCCATACAGTCGAAAATGTACTGAAAAATTGGGTTGATCGTATAGGCTACTGCAAGGCCACCCGAGGAAATCATTTGCATGAAATAGTGTTCCACAATTAACCGGAAGAATTGTACTTTCGAATAATAAAAACCACATTGAAATAAAAAACTATTCGTTTCTTATTTACACCAAAATAAAATATCAAATTGTAAATGGTCCATCCTCTATAAGCATTATATTAAAATTAAGAATTTTTTTTTTCCAAAAAATTTTTTTTGGCTAAAAAAAATGAATTTTTCACAAGATAAGCTTTGTGGCTTATGAGCAACGACCCCCAACATTCGCTTTTATAGAAAGTAATTTTTGAGTTCTTTGTGTAGTATACTTGCATACCTAATATTTAGTACTATCCCCCTAAAAGCTAGTTTCGGCCACAACAAATAAATTTATAATGTAATGTAGGTTGCTAATGTAGAATTGTTGATGAAATTTTTCATTGTTTTTCATAGTTTTCAGTGGTTTGTAATGGTATTGGAACAACAGTTTTTATAATTCATCCAAAATTTTCTTCAAGGACAATATTTTTTTTTAACAAAATTGTTTCTAGAGAACTTCAACGGCTCATATCGGATTTTTATGTGGGAAATATATATGTATATGGACAAACATATGCAGAAATCAAATTTATTAATCAATAGCCAAAATTCAATATGTTCAATAAAACTAATTATTATTAAGTTTAAATTTTGCGTTCAAGTTTGTTTGTTACTTCAAAATTAATTAATGTGATTATTATTATTAATTATTCCGTGGTCTGAATTAGAGTGTGGTTTAAAGACTATCCTTTGTTGTTTCGTTTACTCGTGATGTCCCAGTTTTTTCGTTATTTTATGACGGTCGCATTTTTAGATTTGCTGAATGTCAAGTATGGTGATTTCTCACATTCGGTCATTCTGCGTTTTCATTCGGCTCGAATAAAGGGCCTTGGTTTTTTCAACTACTGCATCACCGCTGGTTGGAGAGTAGCATCAACGATTACTAGAATATAATTGTACAACTTATCTGGTTATCCTTCGTTCCTACGTGGTCGATGTGATAAGTTCCTATCTTTTTTATTTATCGGGTTTAAAAACCTTCTTTCTTTGCAGACTTTTTTTTCAGACAGAACTTTTGACTACTATCTTTGAGTATAATTGTGGAATATAAAATAACGTACAGTCTGTTAAACAAAAGACATTACTCTCTTACTCAGTTACTTTACTTTACTTTTAATGGCACAACATCCCAACATCACAACATGGAGGGCCTAGGCCGAGCTTTTCGCATGCACTCATGTTGTGCGTGTTATATTTGTACATTAATGGAAGGGACCTACAGTTTAATGCCGAATTCGAACGGCGAAGTGAAAAGCTTTTCATAAGCAATTTTTACTCTTGTAGGTTTGCCATTGCCTGCCAAGAAGTGGTGCCGTGTAGAAAAATTATTTTTTCTACTTTTTGATTTTGCCTGTGCCGAGATTCGAACCCCGGACACTCTGCGTAGCAGTCCAACGCACTACCACTACACCACAGCGACCAAAACAGTTAACTTCCAAAAGAAAATATAAGTGGGCTATTTTACATTAATACATATGGTTGGGTTGTCGACTGTAACACGTGTAAACAAAATGAGTGCAGTTCAAGAAACGTTTCGAAGCGAGCTTTTTAACAAAGCATCCTAAAGGGCCTAAATGGTCAGTTAAAAAAACTGCAAAATAAATTAAAACTACTTGCACATTTGTTAAGAGGTGGTCTGAACGTTATACAGAAACAGGAAACATTGATGACGAACCAGGAAGAGGCCGAAGGCCTACCACCTCCAAGCGGCAGGATAAAGTCATCGTTGGGCTTTTTGAAAAACATCCAATGATCAGTTTAAGGGAAGAAAAAAAGATTTCAGCAATTAGGCATAAAACGTAGCAGTACTTTGCCAAAACCATTGCTTTCACAAAAGCATGTTTAAAAGCGTCTTCAGTGGGCTTACACAAACACCGATCGAGATTGGACCAAAGTAATATTTGCAGATGAACTTTTGTGTTGTTTAATCCAGTTAAACATGTTTGGTTGAAAAATGGCGAAAAATTTATTCAACGAAGTGCAAAACATCCGCAGAAGGTTCATGTCTATGGATGCTTCTCTACCCAAGGATTTGGCTTTCTTAAGTGCTTCACGGAAAATTTGAATGCCATTAGAATGCTGAATTTGTGTAAGGATTGTCTATTAAAGTCAGCTGAATTATTATATGGGAGAAATACCATCGATTGGATATTACAAGAAGATAACGACCCGAAAGACAGAAGTAAACTATGCACTAAATGGAAAGAGGATCACAATATTACAACTTTGGATTGGCCCTCTCAATCACCAGATGCAAATCCCATAGAGAATGTGTGGGCTATAATGAAAGCTAAGATATCCAAAAAGAAAATAAAATCAGCAAAACATTTTATTCGATTGCTCAAAAGTACGTGAAGGTCTCTTTCCGTGGAATATGCTGAAATTCTAGCTGCCAGTTGTCGCCAAAGATGCCAAGCAATTAAAGACAATGCAGGAAATTGGACCGCATATTAAACTTCCTGCCGGAAACCATAATAATATGTATTTCTCAAAAATAAAACACTTCAACAGACTGTTGGAGAAAAACGTTTTTTGTTGAACAGACTGTATAATATATACCTGTTTGCCCGTGGTTATTCGCTATTTGGATTATATCTTTTTCCTAAAGTACGACGTTAATCCGTGAAGTCTTTGTACTGCCTTTCGATCTTGGAGTACGGGAAATGTTTTATTTTTTACGACGCACAGTGTGAATTCTTCATACAACAAGTGGCCAAAAATAAGAGGATTTATAGTAGGTCAGTGAAATGCACATACATATATTTCTTAAAGTTTCAGCGAAATCGGATGAACACGTCTACTTCCTACGCAAAATGTATGAAAACATTTCGATATCTTAAAAACTAATAAATATTTTCGAAAAACTATAGAAAAATTGCGCCTGTTTTTGGAAAATTTGAATTTTCGAAATATCGCTTGCATATAAAATTTTTTGATTTATTTTAAATAATTTTGTTTTTAAAAAAGGAAAATTTTAATTTGCGAGCACTTTTAAATATATAAACAGCTATTCTATAGCTGGCCTTGAGGCCACTTGAGGTTCCAGATTCAATTCCGTCTTCGCCTGGTGGTAAACTCTTTTTCATAACCTTCTCATATTCCTACGGATATGAGGTGAATGGCAATTATAAGAAAGTCTAAAAGTACACCTCTTGGCAGGCAATGGCAAAACTACCAAGCGATAGAAAATTGTCATCCCCACGTTCGGAACCGGCGTTAAAATGAAGGTCCAACCACGTGGTATCACAATTGGCTATTCTGGCCTAAGTTTGTCCTACCATATGACAGCCACTCTAACCTAACCTACACGATCAGTGATTGTCTTAATACTGTAAGTATGACTGATTATTTATTTTTGCAAACGAAATCTAACCTTACACGATCAAGTATTACTGTCAATATTTTTTTCATTACTATTTGTGCTTGGAAGATAAAATATCATTTGTGCTTCTATATGCGTAATCAGGCTAGCTAGTACCCACATTTGAAATATTAAATTAAATTCGCAAGTTAGTAGAGAACTATTGAGTCATACAAAAAGCATCGGCAGTTTTTCGTTACAAGACGTTTGTACCAACAACTCTGTCATGTGGTTGATGTTTAGTGCTCGATTTTGCTCCACCAGTTGCAAAATTTCATCGACTTTTTCAGTGACTTTCAGTGCATCTTTGATATCGAAATTTACGGAACGGAATTGAGCAAACCTTTCCTGGGTCCAGTGTTCACTGACATCCTCATCCCAGTGTTCACATCCGCACCATAAACCTCACAAGTTTTTCGGAATTTGTTTGCAGCGGTTTTACCCTTTCTATAGTAAATTTCATATAGCATATTTCTTCAGATATTTCACTCATTTTCGAATCAATGTAACTTTTTACAATAGCGACGAATTACACAAAATGTAGCCTGAAATGCCACTTTTCAAATGTGTCCGTTTAACATAATCGGACTACTGTTACCAGTTGTCAGTATTTTTAAAATATTGAAAGTATTACTGATCGTGTATGGCTAGCTTATAAATTAACTGAGTGCTTGAAAAATATACTGCTATAATTTTTGTTGATGTAGAGCGATAATTTATTTGTACACAAATTTTTTAAGACCCAATCGTATTTTGTAAATTTTGTAATTCAAAAGTTGAGAAAAAAAGTTATTGTTTACGCCAGTAAGGCAATAATTTTATGTATATGATGATATGTATGTACCTGAACTGTGATAATTGGACTTCAACCTGTTATATTAAAATTTTTTTTAAATACAATCAACACACAGATGGCACTCCTATAAATGCAGTGCATTGTGTTGATTGGAAGGAAGATAGGTGGGAGGAAAAAGGAGGGAGATGTAGTTATGAGCGTTTGCTTTAAATTTATTTACTTAGCTGGCACTACAAACGATGATCGGTCTTGGCGCCCTCTATAAAGCTTCGCCATTCGCCTCTGCTATACGCGTCAGGCTGACTATGCCAGTGTCGGCGTACAGCTCATACAGCTCATCGTTTATTTATTTATTTATTTGTTAGAAGCCTAATTCATAACGCAAATAATATCACATTTTTATAATCTACAATTAATTAACATAATTTTAAGAACAGCTTATTAATAACAGCTTATTAATAATTTAAGCGTTCCATCTTAATATCTTCCTCTCGAACGCACCTAACAGCCTCTCATCATTGAAGGTCAGTTCCCACGTCTCTGCGCCATATATTAGGAGAGAAAGGATGAGGGACATATAGAGCGTTATTTTCGTCGGTCGGTTATATTCGTGCTTCTCAATTGCCTACTGAGCCCGTAGCAACACCTGTTAAAGTTAACATAATCAAGGCTGATGTTATTGTTGGTATTAATGCTGGATCCTAGCTAAACGAAATCCTTGACGACTTGAAAAGTATAATTGTCAACAGTAACATTTTGTCCAAGACGCCTTGACTTTTTGTTTGTTGACACAAGGTATTTCGTTTTGTCCTGGTTCACCACTAGACACACTCGACGAGAATCCCTTTCCATTTTGGAGAATTCTGCGTTTTTGCCAATGATGTCAATTTCATCAGCGTATGCTAGCAGCATGGCACTCTTGTAGGAGATAGTGCCAGAGATGTCGATGTTCGCAGCTCGAATTATTTTCGCCAGCATAAGGATAAAGAAGTCGCACGATAGGGAGTCACCTTGTCTGAAACGTCTTTTGGTATCAAATAGTGCGGAGAGGTCTGTCCTAATTTTCACTACGCTGGTGGTGTCGGTCAGTGTCATTCTGCAAGACGATACCAGACTTTGCAGGGATACCAAAATCAGAGATTGCGGCTGTCGAAGGTGGCTTTATAGTCGACGAAAAGATGATGGGTGTCGATCTGTTTTTCACGTGTTTTTTTCAGGATTTGGCACAGTGTGAATATCTGGTCGATGGTGGATTTACCAGGCCTGAAGCCACACTGATAAGGTCAAATCAGTTTGTTGACGATGGGCTTCAGTCTTTCGCACATAACGCTCGATAGAACCTTATATGCAATATTAAGAAGACTTATCCCTCGGTAGTTGGCGCGGAACGTGGAATTACCTTTCTTATGGATTGGGCAGATTACGCTGAGGTTCCAGTCACTTGGCATGCTTTTTTTATTTCTGCATAGAAGCTCATGCATGCGTTTTTTGAGCTCTTCGCCTCCAGTCTTAAAAAACTCAGCAGGGAGGCCATCTGCACCTGCAGCCTTATTGTTTTTCAGCTGATCGATGGCTATTAAGACCTACTCATAGTCGGGCGGCGGTACTTCAACGCCGTCAGTGATTGGGGTTTCCGGAGTAGATTCCGCAGTGGCGAGATTATTGCTGTCATCGCTATTAAGCAGCTGCGAAAACTGCTTCTTCCGTAATCTCATTATGCCCTGGACATCTGTCACCAGATTTCCGTCTTCATCCTTGCAGGAAGAGGCCCGGTCTTCAAACCATCAGTCAGACGTCTTATTCTTTCAAAGAATTTTCGGACCTCGTTCCTGTCCCGTAACATTTCGATATCATTAAACTCGTGTCTTTCTGCATCTCTTTTCTTGCGCCTGAAAAGACGCTTCTTCTTCCTGCTCAACTCTCTGTATCGCTCTTTAGCAGCTCGCGTTGCAACTGACTGCAGGATGACTCTGTAAGCAGCGTTTTTCTCATCGTGACACTCTTGGTCGTACCACATATTTCTCCACTGCGCGCATATATCATCAAGTTGAGGGGTGTTTTGCGATAGGAGGAGTGCAAGTTGATTGGCGAAAACTTCGGCTGTCCGTTGTGATTGCCGCTTTTTTCGACATCCAGCTTTCTTTTTGTATCTTTCCGTACGCGATTTGCTACACATACACGTGTGCAGACCTTGGCTGCAACGAAGTAGTGGTCTGAGCAGATGTTTGCACCACGTTTCGTACGGAGACGAAGTCGATCAATCTCATACCGTTATCGGTGAGTTCGCCGTGGAGACTGAAATTTTCGGTCGTCGGACCAAAGAGACTCTCCTTGCCCACCTTGGCATTAAAGTCGCCTAACACGACTTTAATATCGTGGCGGGGGCAATGCTCATAAGTTTTGTCGAGGAGCTCGTAGAAGTCATATCTGGTCGTTTCATCCTTCTCATCCGTCGGGGCATGGAAACAAATTAAGCTGATGTTGAAGGATTTTGCCTTGATGCGAATAGTGGCTAGGCGCTCGTTCACGGGCGTGAACCTGGAGACTAGGTGACGCAGTCTCTTCCTAACCGCAATTCCAACACCAAATTCGTCTCTCGACCCATGACAGCTGTAGTAGATATCACAGGATGCTCTTTTGGAGCAATCCTGTCCCGTCCATCGCATTTTCTGTATAGTGGTGATGTCAGCTCTATAATCATTGGAGCACATCCACCAGCTGGATAGAGGTACCTGCCCTGTAGAGAGTTCGGACATTCCAGGTGCATATTCGTAAATCGTTGTCCTTTGTACGTTTGCGGTTTTGCGGTAGTCGACATCATTAGGTGGGTTCCATATCCGGGGTTTCATTTGAGGATTCATTGGGGATTATTTTAACGTGGTGGATTCCAAGCCCAACGCACATCTATTCATTCAAGGCCCCGGAGTAGCCCGCCGCACACATTAGTTAGGTCACTGACGGGTGTCAGATCGCTATTCAGTGGACGCCATGTGAAGGCTGTGTGTCAACTTGAAACATAGAAGCGCAAGGATCGAACATAGACGCACCTGCGATTGTCACGAACTTTACCTTGTGTCCTACGCCCCAGTCCTCTCTTTGCAAGGGTCATAATATTCGGTAAACATTTTTGCAGGGAGCTTATTCCAAATACGCGCGGTACGATAAATAAACGAATTTTCTCTGTAATACGTAGTTTTTTTATTTATGCATTCGACACGCAGGGTGTACCCCTATGAATGCAGAGCATTGTGTTGAATGGAAGGTAGATTGATAGGCGGGAGGGAGAATGAGAGAGGGAATGCAGTCACACAAGACACCGATAAAGAGATAGACAGTCATTGTGGCAAGTGTTATGCTTTTACCACAATGAACTTCAGTTTATCAGTGTCGACTATGACCGCATGTAGCGCCAAAGGCTGAGCTTTTCGCATCCACTCATGTTGTGCTTGTTATATTTGTACATGAATGGAGGGGACTTACTTATGCCGTTTTATGCCGAATCCGAACGGCGAAGTGAAAAGCTTTTCAAGGCAATTTTTATACATGTATGTTTGCCACGCCTGCCAACAGGTGGTGCTGTGTATAAGTTTTGTTGTTGTTGCTTTTTTTATTTTATTTTTGTTTCATTTTTTTTTTTTATTGTGCCTGTGCTGAGAATAGAACCCCTGACATTCTGCGTAACAGTCCAAAGCACTGCCGCTACGCTACAGCGACACAAACGTCTCTAACTTTAATCGAAATACCCCTTGAGGTTGTAAAAGAAAAGATACGAACACTTAGGAACGAGTACTCTCCAGGCCCAGATGGCTAGCCTGCAATATTTATAAAAGAATGTCGAAACGTCCTTGCGCAACCCATTTGGACTCTACTCCAACTTTCTATCTCACAAGCAATTTTTCCCACACTCTGGATGAGTTCTTACATTGCTCCACTTAACAAAAAGTGCAACAAAAATGAAATTTCCGACTATCGACCAAAGTTTTTCGAAAGCATAGTTTATGATGCAATGTTTTTCCATTGTAAATCCATTTTCTCACCTAAACAGCACGGATTTCTAAACGGCAGATCAACAGCAACTAATTTAACCGAATTTGTATGCATTGCGAACATGAATGCATTGGAGGATGGCAAAGAAGTGGATGTAATTGCTACCGACTTCAGTAAGGCTTTTGATAAAATTTCGCAAGGTATTATCTTTCTTAAACTCAACGCTTTAGGCTTTCAATCTGGGTTTATAAGATGGATAAAATCTTACCTTGAGAATTGGATACATAATGTCATATTTAGATCTTCCACATCTGAACCCTTTGTTGCCACATCCGGTGTCCCTCAAGGTAGCCGCCTTGGTCCCTTGATTTGTGTCCTCACAATTAACGATGTAGGTTATATCATCAAAAACTCTCAGCTCTCTATCTATGCTGATGACGTGAAAATTTACCAGCACATTCTAATACTCCTTGACTACCGACTTGAATAATTTTTCAAAATGGTGTGATAAAAATTTTCTCGAGCTCAATGTCAGTAAATGTTAATTCATAACATATTCCAGAAAGCGAATTCCTTCACTGCCTAGGATATATTTTATACGCGATAACATTGTCCCCTCTGTAATTTCGTTACAAGACATGGGTGTTATCTGTGATAAGGAACTAAATTTTCGTTTCCATATTGATGACGTTGTAAATAGGGCCAACTCTGCACTTGGGTTTGGAAACACTGGTCCAAAGATTCTCAAACCCATATGTCAAATATCTCTATTTTACATTTGTCAGGCCAATTCTTGAATACGCTACCCAAGTCTGGTCTCCTTATTATAACACCCATTCCCTTGCAATTCAAGCAGTGCAACGCAGATATATTCGGTTTGCCTTGCGTGGCCTACCATGGTCTGATCCCTTTAACTTGCCCCCATATAAGGATCGTCTAAAACTAATTTACGTACAGTCGATACAGTATTTGTTTTGACTGTCCCGCGTTGCTCAAAACTATTTTTATTAACACCAACCCACGTAACCTTAGGTCTGTGCCCGCTTTTCGTCTTAATACTCACCGAACAGATTATGGCGGCAACGAACCAATGTCTAGAATGATTCGAAAACCAATGACATTCCAATTGTTTTTGACTTTCACTATAGCAAATTTAGCTAAAACGATGCTCTGTATAAAGCCTATTCCCCTCCCTCCTCTTGCAAAGCCATGTATTTAACTATTTTTAAATATTTTTTAAGCTGAATAAATAACAATATGTTGTTCCCATTTACCTTAAAAAATAAATGAAAAAATCCCTTCCCTTAAGTATAGATTTAAGTAATTTGCTCGCTTGTACTAAGCTAAATAAATAAATAAAATAAATAAATAAATGAAGATTGATAGGTGGGAGGAAGAAGGAGGGAGAAGTAGTTGTGAGTGTTTGCTTTAAATTGACAAGGGCATAATAATCGGGAAAAATATTTGCAGTGGAACACCGTGCTTACGTGGAGTGCGTTAGTTCCGCTTGCTGATCGTACAGTTTTGATAAACACACGAACTGGCAGCATCAGCTTGCGCATCTCAGAAGAACATCTACCGTGAAAGTAACGGTAAAACAGAGAGATGCAAGCCACGTTTCGCCGATGTTACAAGGAGTCAATAGAGCTGGAAACTTAACTCTATCGCTCGATGTTGGATACAGTACAGGAGCTCCAGTTGCGTTATATAAGATCATGTGTAAGTCGGAGTGAAATATTTTTTACACCGCCTAAGGAAGCCGAGACACTTGGCTGCTTCTTCACGTCAAAAATGTGTTTATTCCAACGAACATCAAATTGGATGGACGTGCCCAGCGCTGACGTGTTTTTCGTAACGGATACACGTGTGGATCAGGTTGCACATTGCAGACGCGTTGTCAGCAAATTATGGTATGAGAGTATGTTGATAACTTTGGCCGCTGTGTTAACTCCTTTGGAAATTTGTCAGAAAGAGCGTGTTGTCATCAATTTGTTCTATGATTTCTCTGGTGTCAATTTCGAAGGGACACTTGGCGTCCTCTGCTTTTAGTAAGCGTGCAGCACATTCTTCTTTGGGTAATTTTTTCCGAAGATCTTTCCTGCTTATCGTAGAGTTGTTAATTGAAGGACATTCGTCTATTATGCCATACGTTTCATCTTTAATTATCAACATCTCAGTATACCTCACATCTACCTTTCTTCCAGCGTGAATGGCGGCTCTCTTCACCAGGAAGTGGAGTCTATCCGGTTTGAAATTAGGAAAAGTACGTAAAGCAGGATGTATTCCAATCAGTTACGTCGGGTGAGTCAGCGATCCACTTAAAAGTTGGGCCAAACTAATTAATTGATCGACTTTTACGTGTTTTTGTTTCTTGTAGTTCGGCAAGGCGTTTTCCGCTGAATTAAGTTGTAGCTGATGAAGGATTTCGTGACAGCATTCCTCATGTTATTCGAGGAGTTTTTAAACTTTCCTAATGCTGGGACAAAGAGATCTAGATAGGTTTTCTGAATTTATTTACCTTACTAAAATATTGTTGAAAAGCGCATATATTGAGCAGTACGGTTCTTTGTTGCCAGCTTAAAAACAATTCCTTCCTTATTGTTGCTATGTGGTTCTTAGCTAGCTCTTCTCGTCACAAAAGGGATAATAATCCATGGAGTAACCAGAAGTGATTTTAAGGAAGGAATTGCCTTGAGGGGTATACATTTTCCATTGCCAAAACGACCACTACGCCACAGCGACCAACAGAACAGCGCCTATGGCGTAATCATTGGCATATATGGTCTGAAGCTCTTTTACATTGGCGAATGCTTCTATAGCGGAGGTGTAAAGATTGATCCTTTGCTTTTTTGGTTTGATTGGCCTTTACTTGGGAATTTTCCCCACGGATTAGATTGGTAAGAGGTTTTGCGAATGAAGTCATTCCCAGGAATAGTTTTAATTCCGTCAACGTATCAGGTGGTGCTAGAACTTTGATGGCAGTCACCATTTTTGCATTTGGCCTAATGCCATCTGTGGTCGTCTAACATCTAGCAAGACGTAAAAGGTTATCAAGATGTAATTTCCTACCTGTTGGAAAAATCTAGTTTTGACCTCCTTAGATATAAGGATGCGGCCATCCTTGGACATCAGATTAGACAAAGAATGGTTTAGAGAGTTCGGTACTATGTATTTGTAGAAAGGGGTGGACTTAAAATATGTTTGTTGGTACCGGTGTCCACAAGGAATTTCCAAACTCTGCTCCAACCAACATACTCTCTGTAAGCTACGCTGGATAGGCCCCGTCCATAAAATTTAACTGGTCTTTTGCATTGTCTTCGGCGTTCGTATCCTCGCCTTGTTTTCTTCGGAACTCCTCTCTTACGGGTCGATGTTGAATTTTCTTTTGTTGTTTCGGACGAAACTTATCTGAGCCAAACTTAATTTTGGCAGGGAACGACTGTTGTCTGTTCCTGTAGTTTCAGATTTGCGTGGAAGGATCCACTTCCATCTTTTCTACTGGCTTCAGTGATTCAGACCTCGGAGGAATGTAACGTTGGTTGTGAAAACTATTTCACGGCCTTGGGGTGAACCCAATGTTACTTCTACTTGAGGCGAAGTTATTTGTTCTTCTCGGATACGCAGGAGTAAGGTTGTGCCTTTTGGTTTCCATATGTACATATGTGTTTAATTCAGGAATGAATTATTTAAAGGAAAGATTGAAAATTAAACACTGAGAATTCGGTGTGAAAGTGTTCTAAAAAAGAACTAACAGAAAGCAATAGCAAGAAAAGAAATAGAACGAAAAGAAACAAGGATAGAGAAAATGAATAGGAAAGAAAAAGGTGGCTTAAACATCCCGGCCCCCTTGCACGAGTGCAAAATTAAATGGCTCCTTCAGACGCTGCAGGGTCCTTATACCGTCATCGAACAACTCCTTGACCCTGTGACCTTGGAAGTGGGACGTCTCGAGACTGCGGATGGTACGGATAGCGGCATTAGCAAGATGTGCCGGAACGATGGCATTGGCTGCTCTTTGACCAGGAGCAACGATCACCACTGCGGAGTGAGTCATGTTGAGCTGTGTTGCACAACTTTCGTCTGCGGACTGGAACTGTGAAGTACTGGAAAGATGAAAAGATAAGTAGGGAAACAATCAATGGTAAATAGCGCTCAAGGGGGAGAGCAGCCATAATTTGGGTCCGCCTTGTCTACTTGTAGCTAGTATGTGCATTAGGGTGTCGTTGTTTGTAGCTAAGAGCGGCATGAGCCGCTCTCACTCTGAGAATATTCTCCTTGTCTAGAAAAGGATTTAACACGAGAAGAGTGCTTTTCTTTTCTATTGGTTTTTTATTGGATGCCTTTTCTCGTAAATAATTTCGATAATTTGTTCCAGGGAAGGAGGAACAGAGGGCCACAAAGTCGTGTCTTGATAACTTGAATTTCGGTATGAGGGATAGAGCTTTGAGTGTGAAACTGCTAAGAGTGTTAACTTCGAAATGCTTATTGGTTGCAGGAGGGCACTTAACCTTTTATCGCTAAGAGATGTAAGGAACGGAATTGTCCTTCTCTCAGGTGCGAACACAAAGGCAAGCTCGATAAGCTTTTACGAAGGAGACTTATAATCGCGAAAGGCTTATTGCTTGCAGGAGGGCCGCCAACCCTTTGCCATCAGGAGACGACGATCGGAGTTGTCCTTCTCCTGAGTGTGAGAACAAAAGGCAAACACAATGAGATTTTCGTGCGCAGAGTTGTAACCGCAGAAGGCTTATTATTTCCTACCTCAACCTTTTGCCATCAAGAGATAAGGATCGGAATTGTCCTTCTCTTGAGTGAGACCAAAAGGCAAGCACAGTAAGTTTCTACAAGTAACAAAGTTCGGGAAGTTGAACTTGATCACTCTGCGAGGACTGCCTCCACTGAGGGATTTCGCTGTTGTCTATGGTGGAAAGTTTCTCTAAGAAGCTGTTTCTTGTATGTATTAGTCACAATCCGTGCCTGCAAATCAGAGCTGATGGTGTGAGATTTTCGATCGTTTCATAACAGGCGATAGCTTTATGGCAGAAGTTAGCACCGGAATGGAAGGAATGGTATGGGCTAATGAATTTATAATATTTATTTTTTGTTTTTGTAAATCAACATATTTATATATTATATATAATATTTTTAATGAAAAAATATATATTTATATATAATATAAAAATCCATAATTTAATCAGTTAGAGTGTAACTAAATATATGTCACACAGTGCAATATTTTTTACTGGTTGATCGTTTAGAGGTAAACGAATATAGCAAAAAAGAAAATAGCAAGGAATTTTTTTGTACAGCAATAAGTGTGAATTTGTGTTTTACACGGAACTTATTTACTTTATGTACACACAAAGAATATTTGTACGATCGACCCAATATTTGATAAAATAATATATAAAGTTTATACACAATATTTTAAATATGGGAAAACTTAAAATATTTATGTATAGAAAGTAACAAGTAAAATTTATGGGGAAAAAATAACTTTACTTACTTATATGGAAAAAAGGGAGGTAATTTTTTCCTTTGGGTCTACTTGCTGTGTTGTTGTGTGTGATTTTGTGGTGGTTGATTTTTTTGTTATTATTGTTGTTGTTGCACTTTTTTGTGGTGCGTTAAAGCGTTGGATCACTTTATGGCTCGAAGGACCATTTTTAATTCAGACGTGAATTAATGGGATATTAAAACACAAGAAATTTAACAAGATTAACAAATTTATTGGAAGGAAAAATTGTACAATAAATATATTGAAGAACGCAACCGACCGGTGTGAAAGTGTTCTAGAGAAGAACTAACAGTAAGCAATAGCAAGAAAAGAAACAAGGATAGAGAAAATGAATAGGAAAGAAAAGGTGCATTAGGGTGGCCTAAACAATATGTTAAAGCCGTGTATGGGATGACTTCTGAAATTCAGATTCTAAATACTCGACGCATGCAGTATATGCCTTTGGTAAAGTCTTTGGCCTTTATAGTACTATCATCTTCGTCATAAGTCTCCTCTTAGCCCTCTCACAAAACGTTCCTACGCCTTATTCCTATACGTTTCCATCAACGTGTTCACTGTCTCCGTGGAATAGTCATCTGTTTTTATGTTGTTCATGATTAAAGAAAACTGGTGATTCACTCTGGCGTAAAATTCATCTAATATTGAATCCCCTTGAATCAATTGTCCTAACTGGTGCTCGAGGGTACATATGTTCCTCTTATCGCACAATGCAATGAAAGGCAAACTTTCATTTCAGGCCAATCGCTTCAAAAAATATTTTAGGATATAAGGGCTGAGTTGGCGCTACCCCTAACTTTTCCCGTGATGCTCTTGATAGCCCTATAAATTGGTTTCATTCAAGAGGCCCTCTACACAATGTATCCAAGAAACGTACTCCACCGTATCCCCCTCGAATACTTGCAGTTCTCTAACAAACAATCGGGGAGTTTCGCTATATCCCTTAATTATTTTTCCATGCAAGGTCCCCGTAATTGATTTTCAAAGGGGACAGGCTTGGCTTGCTCAAGTTGTCGAATGCGAATTGAGCTCCATAAGGCAAAGTAATAAAAATGTGTTTAACTCACAACTTTTTTAGTTTTTGAAAGACTTTTTCCTTACTCCTTCCTTCACTTTTTCTGTAGCTTTTTCGTTACACAATACTTTTGTTTCACACTGTTTTTTCGTTTCAAAATATATAACTATTGTTTCACAATATTTTTGTTTTCAATATTTTTAATGATATCTTTACTTACAAAACTATCATAGCAGAAAAACTATCAACATGCAAGAAAAAGAAACGTGCATTACTCATATGACAAATCTTCACTTTACTTCAGTCAGTGTTGACCTTATTCATCTTATTTGGATTTAGCCAAGGAAGGCATCCCTTTTGGTCGTCTGCACTCAGGTTACAGGCAACTGACTCAGGGCACTTTCTTCACAACAGTGTCGGCCCGGGAATGGTTGCAGTGTTTCCATGTGAACAACTTGCACCCAGATAGGGCATACCTGGACATTGTACGACGGCTGTTGCAGACGACAAAACTGTTGGCCATTTGCAAAACCTTAGCAAGTTGGCTTTTATGAATCCTGGCAAGGAGTTGAACTCCGACAAAGATATATATGATATGCAAGTGTCCACCAATTCGCCAAGGATTATTTTAAGTTTAATGTAACTTTTTAAGTACCAATTTACTTTAATCTTTCAACAAATTTGATTAAATGTGGATTTTTTCCTAGACCAATTGGTGTTTTAAGCTTTATATTTATTAAGTTTCGCTATATCCTTCAAGCTAATACGTTTTTGTTTTTGGTCTTTGTTTTAAATATGCAAATAGTGAAGCCATTTAATTATATTATATTTTATTTTGTATTCTCACATACAATTTTGCACGTGTTAAATTTGAAATTTTTTTTTGCTTTCATGTGATTGCAGCGAACCTGACAAGGTTCCTGTAGAAAATTTTAAAAAGTACGAAAACCTTTTTAACGAGTTTAAGTGCATACTACTATTTTTTACTACATTTCTACTACTATTTTCTAGAAGTTTTCTAATATTTTGTTTTAGTGAAACTTCTTAAGCGAGGTTGTGAATTAAAATCTAAAACAAAAAAGTTACGATAAAATTTTTCATCAAAAACCTATTAATAAAAGGTGATCTTTAAGTATTACTTCTATACATATTATATTTTTTTTGTCATTAAAATGTTGAAAATGTCGTTTTAATAGAAAACTAGATTTACAGTACTTTCAAGAAGAAAGCAATCGGCTTGTTCGCATGACATAATTTGAATATCAAGTAGGCCTTGATTTTCAAAAAACTTGATTGCATTGTAAATTTCGCAATGTAATTGTAGAAACAGTCCATTATAAGCTTTCGTCTCAAGAGCATATTTAAGAAATGAGTTCCGTATACGCGAACCGTTTTGAAGCAGTCTTTCTTTGTTCCCATCCAAAAGGTCCCAATACGTCCCACTTGAGTGCTTCGAAGTACTTAAAAAAGTCGAAGGTATTTGTCCAGCATTGGAACCAACACTTTTTGGTACACAAAAATGTGGGTGACTTGCCAAATCGCGGCATTTGCAGAGCTACCTCGAAACAGGAGGACTTGGTTATACAGAGGATTTTCGAAGCTAATCCAGCCATATCCTTGAAAGCAGCTAAAGAAAAATTGGCTCGAAAGGGAATAAATGTCTCTCTGAACACAATAAGTAACCGTTTGAGGGAGTTTCAAATCCAATTTCGAGCAAAGACGGCAAAACCCTTACTAACTGCAAAGCAAATAAAAAAACGTCAAGAGTGGGCAACTGAGCATGTGGATGACGATTGGAGCCAAGTGGTGTTCACAGACGAATCCTCCTTTTGGATGTCAAACACTATTAAGCGTGCTTGGTCCACTAAAGACGGTAAGATGCTCCAGCGATCAGTGAAACATCCAGGAAAGGTTCATGTTTGGGGATGTTTCACAAGGATTTGGTAAATTAATCATGTTCACGAGGAATTTGGATACCAACTTCATGACCACGATATACCGTCGTGGACTTCTTACATCAACGGACATGTGGTTTGGGGCAGGAAGCCGAGATTGGGTTCTTCAAGAGGAAAACGACCCAAAACATCGCAGTCGCTTGTGTAGCAGTTGGAAAGAGGAAAACGGTATAACTTCACTGGATTCGCCCTCACAGTCGCCAGATGCGAATCCGATCGAAAATGTTTTGGCTCTTATGAAGTTAAAACTCCGTGGAAAAAAGATACGGTCAATAAATCATTTGAAACGGCTTCTTAGGGTAATATGGCGAAGTTTAACACGGTCATATGCTTAAAAACTAGTCGATAGCATGCATTTCCGTTGTAATAAAATTACAAAGAATGGTGGCGACTGGACGCCATATTAATATATTTGCGCAATGAATAATTAATCATTTCAAGATGCTGTGGACTTTTTTTTAAGATACCTTAATTTTTTCATTGACTTAAGCCGATTGCTTTCTTGTTGAAACTACTGTAAATCGTGATAGAACTCCACAGTAGGATAAGATAAGAGAAAAATTATGTGCCGCTACTCATTTTAGATTTGTTAGTAAGTAAATAAAATTAATTTAATTGAAAAAATTTATATGTTCTCTTTGGATCCCAGAATTTTCGAATTACCCAAACTTCGTTTAACTTTTTCAGATCTGGTGGTTAATTCTCATAAACTTCTTTTATTTCTACCGATATGAAATGAATGAGAATTATAAGAAAGTGTGCAAGTGCACCTCTTGGTTAGGCAATTACAAAACAACCAAGTGATTGCAAATTGCCACCACGTCGTTCGGAACCGGCGCTAAACTGTAATTCCAACCATGTATATGAGTATTAAATTAGCAATTTTCGAATTTATTTGGTGTTTTTATGAAACAAGATATTTCTTTCTCCTTATTTTAGAAGTTGCGTTTCTTATAAAAGTTTTTACACACTTCAGTGGCCAAATTTTAAAATGTTTGCTTTAATCAGCATTAAATTTTGCAATTTTGTGGGATTACATCCCACTTTTGATTGGAATTGAATTATTGGTTGAATAAAACTAATTATTATTAAATTCAGATTTTACATTCAAGCCTTTTTGTTTTTTGAAAAGTAATTAATGTGTTTGTAAAATAATTCTGTTTTCCGAATTCGAGAGTGGTTTGAAGACTGTCCTCCGTTGTTTCGTTCACTCGTCATGATACGTTGCTTTGTTATTTTTGTAATTTTTGGAATGTTGTGGTTGGTGAATATGGTCCACTTCTTTTCGTATGTGAAATGTTCAAGAAAAAAGCACATTGTTCGTCAAGAAAAGAAACACGAAATAGTACCCTTTAAAATCATCTTAAATTTTTTATATACACACCTTTTACACCAATAATTTTCACTAATACTCGCAAATGATTGACATCAATCGATTGAAAATCGGGTATGAAGCAATTTATGTTGTGTGGATTTTGTGTTTCCACTTTCCATTTTTTTATTTTAAATGTTATATTTTTAAAATAATTTTATGACAACGTTGTCTAAGGTGTATCTGTTTGATGAAAATCTTGGAATTTAAGTATTCCCAGTATTATTCAATTGCCACAGCTGTATAGTCTTCACAGAGTAAATGAAACAATGGAAGATAGGCTAGCAACATGTTTTTCGAAGGTTAATTTGCTGTCAATTATAATTGAAAGACATGGTCTGCGTGTGGTCTGCGTAATGTAAAAAAAAAATGTAAAATTCAACAGAGGTATATTGGGGGTTGATTAAACACCACGACTTTGGTGTTGTTAGTACTTACAGAGAGTTGGTTGTCGGAGAACCAATTAATCGTTCTGGACGCAGTGAAGATGACGGAAGCTTTGCAGGAGTCCAGTTGATCGTGGCTGGAGAAGAAAACATTGTTTTTATTATTCAGCAAAGATAAAAAATTGCGAAAAAGGTGTAAACTGATAAAATCCGCACACTTACTTACTTAGCTGGCACTACAACCGGTTTTGGCCGACTCTATTAAGCTTCGCCAGTCGCCTCTGCTACGCGCACCCTGGCGCCAGTTGATAAGGCGAAGTGCAGTCAAGTTACCCAGTACCTACCTGGTCTTTCCAACGAAGATTAGGACGTCCTTTTCTGCGTGTTCCTCCACCGCGGCGTACAGCTCATACAATTCATTGTTCCTTTCTTATTCGATACACGTCGTCCACGCATACTGGACCGTAGATTTTACGGAGTATCTTCCTTTCGAACGCTCCTAACAGCTTGTTATTATTGATGGTCAATGTCCACGTGTCGGCGGCATATATTAGGATGGGAAGGATGAAGGACTTATAGAGCATTATTTTCGTCGGTCGAGAGAGGGCTCTGCTTTGCAATTGCATGCTGAGCCCGCAGTAATACCTGTTAGCAAGAGTTAATCTCCGCTTGATCTCACAGCTGACATTATTGTTGGTGTTTATGCTGGATCCTAGATATACGAAATCTTTGACGACTCCAAAAGTATAATTGTCAACAGTAACATTTTGTCCAAGACGCCGTGACTGTTTGTGTGTTCACGAAGACCTTAAGTCAGCAGGCATGCCATCTAAACCTGCAGCCTTATTGTTTTTCAGCTGAGCCATGTCTGTTAAGACGGCGGTACTTCAACGCCGTCAGTGCTTGGGGTTTCCGGAGTAGATTCCGCAAAAGAGCTCCCTCCATAATCTCATTATGTCCTGGACATCTGTCACCGGATTCCGTGTTCATCCTTGCAGGAAGAGGCCCCGGTCTTCAAACCGTCAGTCAGGTATGTTATTCTTTCAAAGAATTTTGGAACCTCCTTCCTGTCTCGTAACTTTTCGATATCATTAAACTCGTGTCTTCCTGCATCTCTTTTTGCGCCTGAAAAGACGTTTCTTCTCCCTGCTCCACTCTCTGTATCGCTCTTTAGCAGCTCGCGTTGCAACTGACTGCAGGATGGCTCTGCTAGCAGCGTTTTTCGCTTCAGTAGCATCGCGACACTCTTGGTCGTACCACATATTTCTCCGTCGACGGTGGTAGCCAAGAACCTCTTCGACAGCCGTACGCATAGAGCGGGAAATGTCAAGTTGAGGGGTGTTTTGCAATAGGAGGAGTGCGAGTTGATTGGCGAAAACTTCGGCTGTCTGTTGTGATTGCAGCTTTTTTCATCCAGCTTTCTTTTTGTATCTTTCCGTACGCGATTTGCTACACATACACGTGTGCAGACCTTGGCTGCAACGAAGTAGTGGTCTGAGTCGATGTTTGCACCACGTATTGTGCGTACGTCTAGTACATTGGAAGAGTCCTTCCGTCAATCACAACGTGATCAATCTGGTGTCGTGTATTTTGATCAGGGGACAGCCAATTGGCCTTATGGATATCCTTATGTTAGAATGTGGTTCTACTAACTGTCATGTTTCGTACGGAGGCGAAGTCGATCAGTCTCATACCGTTATCGGTGACTTCGCCGTGGCGACTGAAATTTTCGATCGTCGGACCAACGAGACTCTCCTTGCCCACCTTGGCATTAAAGTCGCCTAACAAGATTTTAATATCGTGGCGGGGGCAATGCTCATAAGTTTTGTCGAAGAGTTCGTAGAATCCATCTTTGGTCGTTTCATCCTTCTCACCCGCGGGGCATGGTCACAAATTAGGCTGATGTTGAAGAAGTTTGCCTTGATGCGAGTAGTGGCTAGGCGCTCGTTCACGGGCGTGAACGTGGAGACTAAATGACGCAGTCTTCCCAACCACAAATCCAACACCAAATTCGTGTCTCGACGCATGACAGCTGTAGTAGATATCACAGGATGCTCTTTTGGAGCAACCCTGTCCGGTCCATCACATTTCCTGTATAGCGGTGATGTCAGCTCTATATTGTTGGAGGACATCCACCAGCTGGATTGTGGCACCTTCCCTGTAGAGGGTTCGGACATTCCAGGTGCATATTCGTAAATCGTTGTCCTTTGTACGTTTGCGGTTTTGCGGTAGTCGACATCATTAGGTGGGTTCCATATCCGGGGTTTCATTTGAGGATTCATTGGGGAATATTTTAACGTGGTGGATTCCAAGCCCGACGCACATCTATTCATTCAAGGCCCCGGAATAGCCCGCCGCACACATTAGTTAGCTCACTGACGGGTGTCAGATCGCTATCCAGTGGACGCCATGTGAAGGCTGTGTGTCAACTTGAAACATTAAAGCGTAAGGATCGAACATAGACGCACCTGCAACTGTCACGAACTTTATCTTGTGTCCTACGCCCCAGGCCCTCCGATAAAGTCCGCATAGTCATCCAAAAAGAGCATAAGAAGAGGACCCAAACGACATCTAAGATTACCTGAGCGTTTTTTTTTTGTCGTCAAATCCCACACCCACCTCCCGCCCAGCCGACCGAGGGGGTTCCCAACTGCGTGTAGGTTACCGTTGTAGAGTGACCCAAATCACTCTACAGAAGCGCGACGGGAGATAACTCCACTAAACGCAAAATGGCTGGTTAGTGGAGAGAGTTAATTATTAATTTTTAGAAGAATTTTATCTTTAATTGATTTTGATGAATCGGAAAAATCTATTAAATGATAAACTTTTTTTAAATCTGTACAGGTATTATTGAAAGATTCAAATTTAAAGTAATCATAATCATAAGTATTTAAGCATATCAAATCATAGTTCCTTGTAGCATGTGTAGGTACCATATACTCACGTATATATTCTACGTGAGTATAACGATGGTAATGAAATTAGTTTCAAACGACTTTCACATGATGGAAGGTTTAAATTCGGGTTCCAAGGTAAACCACGAATGTTGAAACGATTTCAAGTTTCTAGTTATTAATTTCATAGATAAAGGAATAGATTTCATAGATTTGTCTACATTTGCTTACATTTATTTACATAAATTCAGTTTAAGCTACACCAACTGTACAGTTGATTTGGGTCATTTTGTAGTAACTTAGTGTTGTCGGTATTATTAAATGCATAAAATATTTCACATCATCAGCGTATATCAAAAGTTTACAGTTTTGAAAAACATTGGGAAAATCGTAAATAAAAAGCAAAAAAATAATGGGGGATTACTCCCTTGAGGAACGCCAGAAGTAAAAGGAAAACAATTAGACTTAAGGCCCTTGAACAATACACTCTGCGTTCGATTTGTAAGGTAAGAAGTGATCCATTTCAGTAAACGTGGTGGAAAACCCATATTTCGCAATTTAAGTAAAAGCAAATTATGATTTATACGTCAAAACCTTTACTAAAGTCAGTGTACACAACATCAGTTTGTAATCTATTGGCAAAGCCTTCTAACAGTCTTGAAGTGAATTCTTTAAGGTTTGTAGTTGTCGATTTGGCGCGTACGAGGGTAGGTCAAGAAGTACCGGTGTCTGAAGACAGGTGGCGTTGATGAGAGAAGTTGGCATTACCGTAGTGTACTGCCATCTGTCACACGACACCAAACTAAATTTCAAACTGATTCACATGTTAGCTTTTATTTGGCAGCCATTAGTATCACACGTGTTTCGTGTTTCGCGATAAAATGGAAAAAGAACAATATCGATCCATAATTCGCTTTTTATTTTTGGATGGAAAAACATGCGAAGAAATAAAACCGAAGTTGGATGCTGTCTATAGGGACCCTTCACCATCTATGGCAATCGTAAGATATTGGTTCAACGAATTTACATCTCGTACATCTGTTTTTGATGAGGAGCACCCAGGCCGCCCGGCAGAGGTGGTTACCGAGGAAATCGTTGAAAAGGTCCGCGACATGATTCTCACTGATCGCCGAACGAAAGTGCGCGAAGGAACAGAGGCCGTAGGAGTGTCGTACGGAACGGTAATTAATATTTTACATGATAGGTTAAGCATGAGAAAGGTGTCGGCCCGATGGGTACCGCGATTGCTTACGATGGCCAACAAGCGGATACGGAATTGTCGCGGCCAAATTGCATGAATTCAACTACGAATTGCTGCCGCACCTACCGTACTCGCCCGACTTGGCTCCCTGCGAATTTTTTCTGTTCCCTAACATGAGAACGTGGCTCGGGGGGAAAAAATTCAGCACAAACGAGGAGGTTATCGTCGAGACAGAAGCGTATTTTGAAGAGTTTGATAAATCGTATTGTTTGGAGGGGTTAGAGAAATGGCAGAAACGTTGAGAAAAGTGTATTGTACTGAAAAATATAAAAAAAAAATTTGTGAAAAACTTGCCTCTTCATTCCTAACACGGGTACTTATTGATCTACCCTCGTAAAAACCCATGTGGAAATGAAATAGGTGAAATATGTTTATGAAGATTAAAACTGATTTGCGAGCAAATAATTTGTTCAAAGAGTTTGGGAATAGCACTAGGCTTCGCTGTACCAGGGTAGTTAGTAATTATTTGCTGCCAGATTTATGTAGCGGAATAATGCAAGAGACCTTCCAGGCGTCAGGGAAATACCCACATTGTAAGGAAAACTTAAATAAATGGGTATAACAAGTTCATTGCAACATTCCTTAAGAAAATATTCTGGAATGTTATCAGGGCCAGAATTAACACAGGTGTTCAGGTTCCTCATATATTCTAACACAACTGTTTCATCATCAGATGGGAACGAAATATCCACTTGAGATAACGAATAAGGATAATGATCGCATTGGTAGAGGATTTTTGAGTATGTCGACATAAAAAGTCTGAGAAGAGATTACAAATTGTTTCTTCACTTTCCGATTCAATTTCATTAAATGACATCCTTGACGTTCAAATCTGACAAACAAATCTTCACGTTTTATGTTCACAAAGTCCCAAAAGTATTTAGCATCCTGTTTTAGCGAATCTTTAACGTTATTTAGATATTCTTTATAACAAGTTTTGGACTGTCACTGTAAGTCAAGTTATTGAATTCATTATTTTTGGTTTACTCAGATTACATTGGGGGACTGAAAAACTAGAGCACTTATGAATAGAAATTTTAAATTGCTCAACCGCTTTATTAAGTGAGGAAACAACTGAGCAATGAGTTCCAATCAACTTTGGAGAGGTTCAGGTTTATATAATCAGTTATCTTTTTAAATTATAATTTAAAGAAATAAGATTTTCATTTTCAAGGCATGCGATTGGAAATGAAAAATTTATGCAACGGTAGGAAGATGACGATCCTCTGGCAGGACCAAAGGAAATGAACTTGACAATTTTCAATTAAGATGAGATCCCTGATTTTATTATTGGCGTTTAAAACGAGTTGAGAAAGACCTTCGATAGTTATGGAGTTTATTATATCTATAGGTATGTAGTAATAATTATTACAAGTAGGTAGTAGTATAAAAGAATGATTGAGGTGAGATCCATAACGACATCAGGCAAATTGAAATCTCTAACAACGACTATTTTATCTTTTGGTTTCAGCATAGAACAAATTTTACGGATCAAGATGCCACCTCCAATAGCAGTAATTAACAACGATCGAATTTCTGTCTTTACGAAAAACCGTGAAACCATAGCAAAAACCTCGGTATTATGTACGGAAGGTCTCAGCCATGTCTCAGTAAAGACAACAATAGTTCAGAGCTAGCTAGGAATAAATCTCTTAGCTTAATGTTGAGACCTCGAACATTTTGATATAAAATACTACATTGAGTACATTTAATTCGTTTTTTTTGTTCATAGAAAGTTTAGCAGTGTTGCAGTTTTAGGTAACATAGTGCTCTCCCGAGAAATGAATTCTTTCACAAAAGCATTATTTGGCCAAAAAGACGAACTAGAAATAGTTTTGTAAATGTTAGTCGGCAAAGTAATTTTGAAGGATGAAGAGTATGGGCTCAGTAGGCAATTGAGAAGTAGAGCCCTCTCTCGACCGACGAAAATAACGCTCTATAAGTCCCTCATCCTTCCCGTCCTAATATATGGCGCAGAGACGTGGACATTGACCATCAATGATGAGAGACTGTAAGGAGCGCTCGAGAGGAAGCTGTACGCCGACACTGACATAGTCAAACGTATAAAAATCCAGCGGTTTCGCTGGCTGGGTTATGTTGTGCGAATGGAAGAAAGCGCTCCGGCTAGAAGGGTGTTTTATTCGAACCACGGTGGAGGAACATGCAGAAGGGGACGTCCTAATCTCCGTTGGAAAGACCAGGTGCAGGGCAACCTGACTGCACTTGACTTTATCAACTGGCGCCAGCGCGCGCATAGCAGAGGCGACTGGCGAAGCTTTGTAGAGGCGGCCAAGACCGATCATCGGTTGTAGAGCTAGCTAAGTAAGTAAGTAAGATGATAAGGTTTGCCTGCTCCTGTCGCTTGATCTCCTATCGCTTCGACTCTCATAATCATCATTTACAAGTGATTAAGTTAAAGAATAAATATATGCTCAGCAACTCTGTCTGCGCATTAATACTGTCTTTTCTGAGAGGGCGCAGTTAGTATGTGTTAGTATGCCGACAAAGCTGAACACGCTGAATACTGATACTAATAATTCAAAATCTACACCTTTGCTTCCACTTAAAGAAGGTTTTACTAAGAAATCTATACTAGTCGTCATTCAGCCCAGGAAGTCCTTGTTCGTGTCTCGCTTTGCAGCTGACACTACTGAAGATGATGTAGTGCAATATTTAACATCTAAAATGTGATGGCATAACTGTACTTAAATTTAACTTTATAAAAGATACTCTTCATCCTTCAAAATTACTTTGCCGTTACTCGAGCCACTAGACCCACTCGACGAGACTCCCTTTCCAGGTTGGAGAATGCTACACTGACTACTCGAGCGTTTTTGCCAATGATGTCAATATCATCAGCGTATGCTAGCAGCATGACACTCTTGTAGAAGATAGTGCCAGAGATGTCGATGTTCGCAACTCGAATTATTTTCTCCAGCATAAGGATAAAGAAGTCCCACGATAGGGAGTCACCTTGTCTGAAACCTCTTTTGGTATCAAATGGTGCGGAGAGGTCTGTCCCAATTTTCACTGCGCTGGTGGTATTGGTCAGTGCCATTTTGCAAAGTCGAATGAGCTTTGCAGGGATACCAAAATCAGACATTGCGGCGTACAAGTGATCCCTAATCGTGCTGTCGAAGGCGGCTTTATAATCGACAAATAGATGATGGGTGTCGATCTGTTTTTCTCGGGTCTTTTCCAGGATTTGGTGTAGTGTGAATATCTGGTCGATGGTGGATTAACCAGGCCTGAAGCCACACTGATAAGGTCCAATCAGTTTGTTGACGATGGGCTTTAGTCTTTCGCACAGTACGCTCGATAGAACCTTATATGCAATATTAAGAAGGCTTATCCCACGGTAGTTGGCGCAGATCGTGGAATCACCTTTCTTATGGATTGGGCAGAGTACGCTGAGGTTTCAATCACTTGGCATCTTTCATCCGACCATATTCTGCATAGAAGCTCATGCATGCTTTTTTTGAGCTCTTCGCCTCCGGTCTTAAACAACTCAGCAGGCAGGCCATCTGCACCCGCAGCCTTATTGTTTTACAGCCGAGCAATGGCTGTTAAGACCTCCTCATAGTCAGGCGGCGGTACTTCAACGCCGTCAGTGCTTGGGGTTTCCGGAGTGGATTCCGCAGTGGCGGGATTATTGCTGTCATCGCTATTAAGCAGCTGCGAAAACTGCTTCTTCCGTAATCTCATTATGCCCTGGATATCTGTCACCAGATTTCCGTCTTCATCCTTGCAGGAAGAGACCCCGGTCTTCAAACCCTCAGTCAGACGTCTTATTCTTTCAAAGAATTTTCGGACCTCGTTAATGTCCCGCAACATTTCGATATCATTAAACTCGCGTCTTTCTTCATCTCTTTACTTGCGCCTGAAAAGACGTTTCTCCTCCCTCCTCAACTTTCTGTATCGCTCCTTAGCAGCTCGCGTTGCAACTGACTGCAGGGTTGCTCTGTAAACAGCATTTTTTGCTTCAGTAGCATCGCGACACTCTTGGTCGTACCACATATTTCTCCGTCGACCTTATCATCGGAACTCTTTTTAATTGTCTGGTTAGAAATGTAAATTTTTTTTACATATAATGATTCCTCAATATCTCAAAAAATATGATCGCAAGTTTAACATATTCGACTCCTATCAAAAGATATATAATAAATATACCTATAGGTACGAGTGTCTAGTGGAGAAAAAAGATCTTCTTCTCAGTCAAAAGAGGCGAGAATCGGCATAAAAAACAGTAAAAAGTGCTGGGGAGCCTTATGAGGAAGTCTATGGAGTTGGAATGGCAAACTAAAGTATCGAATGAATTGAATCAAATACTTTAAATTCATTTTTCTCGAAATACCGTTTTTGATGCGGTACCCTTTATTGCTCTCCGCCCATATGAGATATCAACCTCAATCTTTTTTCATATTGGTCTAAAATATATTGTTTAGTGGACTAATGTCAAAAATTCTTAAATTTATATTTTACTGAAAACAAGAATATTTTGAAAATTGTTTTCAAAAGGCGACATATTATTTTAACGTATTTTTCGGTTTACTTTACTTTTTAATGGCACAACAGCCCATGGAGGGCCTAGGCCGAGCTTTTCGCAACCACTCATGTTGTGCGTGTTATATTTGTACATGAATGGAAGGGACCTACAGTTTAATGCCGAATCCGAACGGCGAAGTGAAAAGCTTTTCATAGCAATTTATACTCTTGTAGGTTTGCCATTGCCTGCCAAGAGGTGGTGCCGTCTAGAAAAAATATTTTTTCTTTTTGATTTTGCCTGTGCCGAGATTCGAACCCCGGACACTCTGCGTAGCAGTCCAACGCACTACCACTACGCCACAGCGACCACTGTATTTTTCGGTTTGGAAACATATATTATATTATACATATATTAAAATAAGCATTTTTATTTTCTTGAATCAGATCACCTGGGACGGCTTTATCTAGGGCATCGCAGAATACCTTCTTTCTCAACCTAAACTTCTAAAATCAAGTGATACTCGCTAAATAAAAAATTTTGAAAATTACATAGCTATAAATTATGTGCTTTAATGTGTTACTTAAAATTAAAACAGCTCAGAAAGAAAACGTTGAAATTGTGTTTTTTTGTCTTTGTAACCAGACATCCCCGTAAGCTCATTACAGTCGATGTTCTTGGAAGGATCACCTACTGTAGTACAACCGCTTTGTTGTAGTGTGTTCCACCTTTATATCGACATTACGGAAAAAACGACAGCCATACTTAATCTTGATAGCTCGTATTTTAGATTAGAATTTGTTTCGAAATTTGAAATACGTTTTCAGTGAGTGCTAGATTTGTTCTCTTCTTGGTCTCTCAGATTAATAGTATTTTTTACTCCAGTACAACTTCGAATGCAGTGAGAGTCATATGCATCATTTTTAGAGGCGATAGAAAGTCTGTTAATGAAGAATTTAAAAATTAAGTTGAGCATTTACATTATTTATTTCATACAGGGTCGCCATATTAATAGCCCTAAAGTTTAGATACTCGACGGTGGTTTCCGGTAAGTTGACTTTAAAAGCCAGACTTAGATAAATGAATGCTTGTTTGAATATTAATATGCATTGGAAATGGTTCGACGAGGTGAAATCGTGTTCGTGTTACTCCTATAACAGATGTCACCCATATGAACTTACAGCAAATCGTAGTTAACATCACCCATTCATTCCGAATTATTGTACCTACAGCAAATATAACGGACGATGTTTTCAAATTCAGAAATTTAACTACATGGGAAATTGAGGACACCTATAAGAATTTTAAAATATTGCTGATCTAATTCGAGATAGAGGGGCTTGATCAAGGTATGATTATCTGAAAAAATTCGTGATTTAATTTCATTTCTTATATACAGGTATACGCCAACCACTTCCGCCACTCAAATTATCCTTTTGTAGAGTTTATATTCCTTCCACGGTCTAGGAGAGGCTCGATTGTCGCCATGCTGAACACCTTTTCTGATTCATCAGATAGGCGAAGGTGCCTTAGGAATGTTGGAGGTTAATAGGCTATATTTAGTGATTTTCTTCTACAGGAATAGGTTACGGCCGTGGTGTAGTTAGTAGCGCGTTGGCCTGCTACGTAGTGTGTTCGGGGTTCAAATCTCTGCACAGACAAAAAAAAACAAAAAATTTTTCTATACGTCACCAGCTCTTGGCAGGTAATGGCAAGCTTACAAGAGTAAAAATTACCTAAGAAAAGCTTTTCAATTACCGTTCGGAACGGGAACTAGGCGTCCCGAGTGGGTGACCTTGATGGTTGAAAGTAGTGTGGAAGTTGGTGCTGGATATGATGTTTCACATTGGGTCCGTTCGTCTACCGTTCGCTTGTTTCAGTCTGTCTACTGAAATGTTAACTTTCCTTCCATTTACTGCCATTTTGTAGGCTCTTTGCGCTGCCACCATATACGCAAACCGAAGTTAAGCAAAAGAAAATTAAGTGTGCGTATTTGTTGTAAAAGAAGTAATATATTTTATAATGAGAAATGAAAGTAACAAAATGCCCCTGCAGGGTTGTATAATTTTGTTGGGTCTTATTGTAATGTCCGATTTAAAAAAATAGAAAAGAAATTTCAAAAATAATTCAAAAAGTAATGCACTATTTTTTTTAAAGTAATTTATGAATTACGTAATTTTAAAGAAATTAATTATGATTAAGAATTTCATTTCAATATTTCAATATAAACCACTATTCTCAGCAAAATTACATATTTGTCCTTTAACATAGCTTTTGTTAAGAAATCAGTGACCATATCTTCACTTCGAATGAATTTGATTGTTCTCTTATGAAATGATATTTGATCGATGTGTTCGTTTGAATCAGTCCGATTCGCTTAGATTAATAGACCTTTGATTATAGCAGTGTAATTCAATTGATTTGGTCCAATTCATTTACAAATTGCTTCAACCAAAACGCTTCTCGAACAGCTTTTGGCATTGAAATGTATTCAGCTTCGTTGGTTAATAAAGCGACTGTTATATCTTTCATTTTGAATACTGTGCTTAGCAACGACTTGAGTTTGACTAATGTTTCTGAGTCACGCCAAAAAATGAGAATATCATCAACGCTGCAATCAAGTCTAATTTATGATTGCAAAATACACATGGGAATAATTTGATTTTGACTATCACAAATGATTTTAAAACAGTTTCCAATTTACGATTCTATTATCTTCCAGGTTGCTTCAACCCCTACATTCAACTTTATTCGTTCCATCTGCGAAGCCTACGGGTTGCTCGATGTAAATTTCCTCATCCAAATCAGCCTGAAGGAAGGCAGTGATTGCCTCCATCTGATCAATCTTAAGTCCATTACTCACTACTAATGCCACAAGAAAACGCACCACAGGTGAAAATGTCTCATTGTAATCAACACCATATTTCTGTGCGCAGCCTTTTGTGACAAATCGTGCCTTGTATCGCAAAATATTGCCCTGATCATCTTGTTTTGTTTTCAAAAAACCACTTAGTTTCACTTTGGCTTTACGATTCTTCGGAAGAATTATGTCCAGTTAGTTTTTGGAATAAGATTAACTTTGTGTAAATGGTAGTCTTGTTTGCTTTCCATTAGCGCATATTTTACAGTTTGAAATACCGACGACTCGCTCGTTCATTCATTTCTTCCTTCATTTTCTTTAGACTTCGATAATGGATGTGCCCAAAATAACGAGGCCTAGTTAAAGCAATATTTTCTTGCTGTAAACACATTGCATTTCGCAATTCGAGTCTGTATCCATCCTTTGGTTTGCAGTTTGTATGTGGAACATCGCTGTAAAATCTTAAACTGGGCATCCCTCTTTATCAAACACTATCTTGTTATCCGCTTGAACCATTTTTTAAACTGATACCAATTTGATGCCTAGTTAAAGCAATATTTTCTTGCTGTAAACACATTGCATTTCGCAATTCGAGTCTGTATCCATCCTTTGGTTTGCAGTTTGTATGTGGAACATCGCTGTAAATCCCTCTTTATCAAACACTATCTTGTTACCCGCTTGAACCATTTTTTAAACTGATACCAATTTGGCTGTTGATTCGGTACATGTAAGACATTAATGACCTCGACTTCTTTAGAATCTAGACTTAGTCCGGCCGACACTTTTCACTTGCATGGCTTTAAATTTACTGTCAAACACTCAGCAATTGAAAAATTTGTGCAATTGGAGTTTGGAGAGTATTCTCTTTCTTCATTTTGGATAGCAGTTTCCTTAAGATCGAATATAGTTTCGATGCGTTTTCTCGCATGCGTGTTAAAATTTTTATTCATATTTTCTTCTTTGGATCGTAGCTTCTTCAGGGGCGAAAGTGCAATTTCTGATATTTCTGACGTCACTAACGGATGTACAATCCCATATTAGAAGTTGACAGACTCCTTGGTTTTGCTTTTATCCTTATCATTTTTACTATGGTATCCCTCTACCATGTTTTCATTATTTGCCTCTTTATTTTTATTAATGGCTTCCTTATTTGCCATGCCTCTTGTTATTATAAGTGTTATCTTCGCATTTTCGTAATTTTCATGCGGTATCATTTGTTTCAACATTTCAGAATCGATTTGGATCTTGATAATGCATCGGCATTAGTATTCCTTTTTCCTTTTTTTGTAAATTATTTTGTAGTTGTAATCAGCCAAATCTAGGCGAATCCTAGTCACTTTTGATGAGGGATTTTTATGAGAAAATAAGGAAATTAATGGTCTATTGTCAGTTACTACCAAGAACTTTCTTCCATAGAGGTAGGGTTTGAAAAAGTTGATTCCCCAATGTATCGCTAGTAGTTCTTTTTCTATAACTGGTTTATTTAGATCGTGTCATGATAGACATACTGTAGGCAATCAATTTTGCCCCATGCATTGAGCGTTTTATTTATAAGTTCGGCTGTGATAATAAAACTTTCTAATTCCCGAAAATTGCCAGAAAAATTGGGCAATGCCTTTGAGGCAGTTTCTAGGCTAAAGGCAGACATGATTATTTCTTGCAATTGTTGTTGTTGCTGTTGCTTAAACTTAAATTATTAGTGATATTATTGCTGCTGTTGTTGTTGTTGCTGTGTGAAGGAGGCCTCTGTGGAGTAGTTTGTTGTTGTTGCTGCTGCTGGTGTTGTTGAGCCGCGGCAACTGCAGTCGCCGTTTCTGCCTGCTGAAGTGAAGTAGTCATACTCTGATGTGGAAATGACCAATTTGTATTACTCAAATTTGTACTGTTTTGTCTGCCATTTTCGTGTGTTTTCAGTTTTTTGATTTATTTAAATGCAAAATTTAATTGTTTACACAATTGATATTGTGTGTAAATGCGCGTATTGAAGATAAAAACGTTTATCTGTTCAACGAAATTTCATACTCGCAAAACATAATTGCTTCTTCCATCCAGAGAAAGATATTGATCAGATTCCACGCTGAAGTGGCAGGATCGCCATGTAGAAGTACAAGAATTCGAAAGACGTCAGAGGCAGAGGTTTGCCTTCACTAACACTAACTAGCGAACTATATTTCGCTTTGGTCTCCTTACTTGTCTTCTTACATGAGTGCCGTCATGTAGTGCTAGTTAAAATCTGACTTCATTAACGGCGCGCTGGCCTTTTTATATGTTTTTACAAACTGTTATACTAAGCTAATTATATTAGTTATATCTTATCCTACCTACTTACTCACATGCATTTGAACGTTCAAAACCATTAGCATGCATCGAGTTCAGTGGCCGCCAAAAAGTGCAGCGCTAGCATAAACGTTGCTCGATACATTGTCGAACATATACAGTTGTGAGAATGGAATGTGGGGTAGGTTGTGTTTACATAAGTATATACCCTACAAAATGCTTTTTGCAAATCGACTTTTGAGAAAATTGTCTTCCCTTGCAGAATAGTGGTGTAGTCTTGCAAGTATGGCAGTGGATATTGGTCCGGAATCGGATATCGTGCCTTAAAAGCCAATCGTGGATATTGGCTTTTAAGGCACGGTAGTTTCCACACGGCCTCACGTACCATCTGCCTTTTTGATATGGAGAGGGTTTGCCCAGTTGCTATTACAGGGTCTGCATAAGCCAAGCTTCATTAACTGATCGAATTCGGCGCGGACAACAGCAAGTTTTTCGGAAGACAGCCGTCTTGGTCGCGCAACAATTGATTGGCCGGTGGTCTCAATGCGGTGAGCGATGGTGGCTTGGGTAATTGTTCTTGGTTGCGCAATGTGCGTTATTGAGGGAAACTCATAGAGAATAGCTGCATATGGCATAGATGCGTCAAATACTCGAATTGTTGGTGGTTTTGCTAATAATAGAGAGTTCTTTCGCATGACGGCGGCATTTGTGCGCAGCGTCGATGCGCGCGTCGACCGCAGGTCCTCCGGGTAGCGCGCTAGTATGTGTGTCGACTGCATGTGATCCCAGCAGCGAGTCGCTGTTTACTGTCGCCAGCTGCGATTGCAGTTAATCTTCTTCTTTTATTTTTTCCAATGTCGGGGTCACTAATCTAGCATTTCTAAACTTATTTAATTGAAATTGTAGGAATGTAGGGAATAACGATAAGGTTAGTGTCGAATGAATTATAGAAGAATGAATATGTAAAAATCATTAGACCTCTACAGAGCGAGGTTGCCACAGATATATCACAGAGTTTTAAGGCACGATTCGCAAAGTATTTCTTCATATACATAGATCTCTCTAATGAATGTATATAGTTAAATTGGACAAGCACCGCATTTCGGTGCAAAATGTAACAGCATTGGTTAATATAAGAGTCACCAACATACACTTGAGGAATTTACACATATCTGCGACAACTGATAATAGGTTGCAATCAGATATCGTTAATCCGGTGAAGATGGCGTCAGAGCGATTTAGTTTTTTATGAAGGTTTCATGATCAGTTTCTAGACTTGTTGATCTTGTTGCGGGCTTTTCCAACGATTTAATACTGTTTCTGCAATTGTTAATTTAACGCTTTACGTCCTTCACTTGGTCTGAAACATTACTGCTGACTTGTTCAATGATGGCGTCAAGTTTAGTATGAATTTCCATAAGCCCGCTGCGAAATTCTTCTTGCAGGCTTGATGGGAAGTCCCGACGAGATAGGGTGCCACATACTTTCCATATGAATCCAAAAGAACCATTTCCTTTAGAGACGAAATTTAATTGGTTTCTGAAAATCTTTGCACGGTTTGTGTGGAACCATTTGCCACAAATAATGCATCCAACACTGCACTAGCTACGAGTGATGTTTTTCTGGTATTTTTCAGTATTTTAGGAAAACGAGGTATTTGAGGTATACAAAAACGAGGTATAACAAAAGCGATGTTGATGATGGGTTATGGAGCCCCAAGATGAAAACAAAATGTAAATATTGCTGGTAGGTCCAACTGCCCAATGACTTATCAGGTTTTTTTTATCAATAGAATCTGAACTTTAGGAATTTCAAGCAAAACGTGTCAGTGTTATGTGATTCTTGACAATAGGTACTTTTGGAAAATGCAAGTTTTGAGGTCTTGATATCAATTATGTTTACCACGATATTTGCTTTAAGAAATAACAAACCACTTTAAATGTAAATGATTTTACAAAATGCTTATTTTTTATTATTTTTACTTTTAGGTTTTGTCACTTATACCAAAACACTTTATATGTACAAAACTATAAAGTTTGGGACTCCGTCTATCAGCAAAATGGTGAAATTACAAACATAAGTACTATTTCGCTTAGAGATTCAATTTTACTTGAAAAGTTTTCTATTAGTGCTGCTATTATGGGGGCAGCAATGGGAAAAAGTGGCGGATATTTTTTGGATGCATTACCATCACAGGTTCATATATATATATTTTTTATTTCAAAATTTCTACTTTATTGGTTTCTATTTTCATTTTACATACGTAAAAGGGAACTTTACATGTTGTTATGCTTGGATTAGACTCAGCTGGTAAAACGACTGCATTATATAGGCTTAAATTTGATCAGTATTTGAATACGGTACCTACAATTGGTTTTAATTGTGAAAAGGTAAATTTTAAAATATAAAGACTTATAAATTTATCTTTTCACTTATCATCAAATATAATTTAATTTTTAGGTTCAAGGTAACGTTGGTAAAGCAAAAGGTGTACAATTTCTGGTATGGGATGTGGGAGGACAAGAAAAATTACGTCCACTGTGGCGTAGTTATACAAGGTATGTTAACCTTTTCAACATCCATCAGCAATAATTCTTGGTTCACTAACTACTTTACATTATTTAAAGCAAAAATTCAAAGTTTTTGCTTTTTTCGAAGTTTTTTTTATATATATTTATATATATTGATATATATTTATATATATCTATATCCATTTATATATATTTTAAGCCTAATCGGTACGCTGTAGCGTAGCGGTAGTGCGTTGGACTGTTACGCAGAGTGTCCGGGGTTCGAATCTCGGCACAGGCAAAATCAAAAAGTAGAAAAAAGTAGCGAACTTTCAATTTTGTTTGCGTATTTTATGATACCTAAGGATTATAACAAGAAATGTGAATTTGGTGGAGTTAATTACATATATGTATTTTATAAAATATGTCTACCAATACTATACATATAGTACATTGTATTCTATTTTGTAATAAAAATATGGCACCCTTTTAAAAGATGATAAAATAAAGATTTTTATTAATGGAGGATTATTAATTTGGGAATTATCGCTGACTTTTTTAGTAGACGTGGCAGCCCACCCATTCTGTTTTTAGCTTTAAACAATGTTTTTTTTGAGACAGTCAATACACTAGGGTTACCCGTATGAATGCAGAGCAGTGTGGTGATTGGAAGGAATATTTATAGGTGGGCGGAAAAAGAAGGAAGAAGTAGTTATGAGCATTTGCTTTAAATTTGCAAGGGTCATAATAATCGGGAAAATATTTGTAGGGAGCTTACTCCAAACACGCGAGGTACGAGAGTCCATAGGTGCGAATTAAAATCCAATTTGGGACATATGTAGGTGGTGTAGATCAGCGGGAGTTAAATATTTTGTACACCCTCTAAGAAAGCCGCGACACTTAGCTGCTTCTTTCGACATTTCAAAAATTTGTTTACTCCAACGAACATCACATTGGATGGACATGCCCAGAAAATCAAGGGTCGTTGTCTCCGCAATACCTACCCCACACATATCTAGGGGGTTAACGGGTGGTTGTGGCTAACTTCTGAAGAGATTTTTTATATAGGAAGTGGGCGAAACTCCGTATTTTAATCTTTGTCAGTCAAAATATCATGTGTTTCAAATTTGAACAAAATCACACAACGTTTACTATTTTTGAACACCGCTTGTATGAACTCGTTACACTATGCAGCATGTCGTAATCTGGAAGGCCAATTTTCACTCACTCTTCGCAGTAAATCAGGTTGTATTTCGGCAACAACACATCGAATATTGGCTTCCAAGTGCTCAATTGATTCTGGTTTATCGGCACTGAAATGTGGCTTTACAAATCCCCAAATAAAATAATATAATGGAGTCAAATCCCACGAACGAGGTGGCCAGTTAACAGGTCCATTTTGTGAAATTAATCGTTTGCCGTTTTAGTAAAATATTTTTAAATTAATTGTATCGCGCGTTTTGTGGCATGTGGTGCCTTCCTGCTGAAATCTCATGTCTGCAACATTAATGCATTCCAATTGAGGCACGAAAAAGTTAGTAATCATATCTCTGTACCGCTCACCGTTGACTGTAATGTAGTTTTTATCATAATTTTTGGACCAATGATTCCACTGGCCCATAAAGCGCACCAAACGGTGACTTTTTCTGCGTGTAATGGTGTTTCAAGAATGATTTGTGGATCGTCATCACTCCAAATGCGGCAATTCTGTTTATTGACTTAGCCATTTTAGCATGAACACCATAAAAAGCATGTAATGCTTTGTTTTGCTTGTGTTTTTCAAAATAATTTTGAGCAATTTGCAAACGTTGCTCCGGCATGAGTCTATTCATGATGAATTGCCGAACCAAACTAATTTCAAAACAACCGAGAGCTTTTAAAAAGCTTCACAAAAAACAGTGAGCAACGTTAAGTGTCTCGAGTAGCTTTAATGTGAATAACTTGAGTCGAGCCTACTATAAACAACTTGCGATTGAGTTAAAAGGATAAAACGATCAAAGAAGATTTCTACGAGCTTCTCGAAAAAATTTTTCAGTATTGCCCCCGCCAAGATATTAAAATCGTGTTAGGCGACTTTAATGCCAAGGTGGGCAAGGAGAGTCTTTTTGGTCCGACGATCGGAAAGTTCAGTCTACACGACGAAGCCACCAACAGCGGTATGAGACTGATTGACTTTGACGCCGCACGGAACATGAGATTAGTGGCAGGAGAATTCAAAATCTCGATATTCATAAGGCCACTTGGCGGTCCAGTGTACTAGACGTACCCACAATACGTTATGGAAACATCGATTCAGACCACTACTTGGTTGAAGCCAAGGTCTACACCCGTGTATGTGTAGCGAATAGCGTATGAATACACCCCTGCTAAAATTAATAGTTACACTGAAAGACTCTGTTCGAATTTGTTTTTGCAACCATTATCGCGCAATTAAAAGTAAAATAAAGTGTTTTTTTTTAATTAACGCAATATGGCAATGCTATTGCTGGCAAAGTGAAACGTGTAATATCCCTAATATCCCTTTGCGTTCAAAAAGTCAAAATCTGCTTGCTCAATATAATAGTTACACCTACAGTTCACTAAAGTTTTTTTTTAATAGTGAAATTTGATTAAATAATTTATAATTTAGATGGGTCACACTGCACTGATGAAGAAGCCCGGTTAGTTTGGAACCTAAGAAAAGACGAGAAATCACTTCGTGACATTGACCGATTGATGGGGAGAACCTTTAATTTTGTTAGAAATGCGTTGAAGCGAAAGCCCCAAAACGAGTCTCGAGGAAGGCCCAAAAAAACTAACGCAAATCTCGTTGGTCACATTGTGACTATCTGTAAAAAGGACTCATTTAATTCTTCAAAGGTAATAGCAGTCAAAATTGAAAAAACAAGTTCCTTTGATGCGAAAAAACAATTTGAGCATGAGGTTAAATTTTACAAGGAAACACAAAATCTGGGTGGCGTCTGAGGGTGAGAAAAAGTGGACAAATATTTTATGGAGCGATGAAACGAAAATTAATGTATTCCGAAACGATTCAGAAAGGAATGTAAGCCGTCTAAAAGGCGAAGAATTTCACGTTAGTTTCACGAAAAGAGTGAAGTATGGACGTGGAAATATTATTGTTTGGGGATGCTTTTCTTGGTATGGAGTCGGTCCTATACAGCAAACTACTAACTATATGACAGCAGCCGAATACAAGGACATTGTGGAAAATACAATGCTATCCTATGCGGAGGAAAACATGCCTTTACGTTTGGTCTATCAATAAGATAACGACCCAAAGCATGCCGCTAAGTAGTTAAAAAATGCTTTGAAGACCATAATGTAAATGTTTTAGAGTGGCCAAGTCAATCCCCGGATCTAAGACCAATAGAAAAGCTGTGGGGAAACCTAAAAAAGAAATTGGCGAAAAAAGTTTTCTCTAATAAAAAACAATTATTGGAGTATGTTCAGAAAATATGGTATGGGTAGACATCCATTGACATCTGTCGGGAATTGATTAATAGTATTCCAAGGAGAGCAGCGAAGGTAATTCAAAATGATGGTGGATACACATGATATTAGTTAAATTCAAAATATCCAATAATTTTTTATTAACAGTTTTAATTATTCTTTCTTTTTTTGTAAGAGTGGAATTAACACTGCTAAACGGAATTGCGACATATTCCACTGTAGCGATGTCAAGGGCCGAACCCAACCTAGGTAGCTCATCTGCTCTTTCATTACGCTCGATGTTCCTATTTCCTGGAACCCGTATTAGAGTAATTTCTAGCCCTTGACCAAATAGAGCGAGATCCTCCCTGCATCCTTATTTGGAATTTATAATGAAAGAATCTATTACTTTAATAGCAGCTTGACTATCTGTAAAGCTATCTTGTCCTCATTATTCCTGATGTCATAAAGTGATCTTCCCGCCTCCCTTATTGCCATTAATTCAACCTGGAATATACTGGCTTCGTTAGGGAGGATAGTTGGAAAAACTCTGAGTACACGCCTACCCCTACACCGCAAACCATTTTGGTGCCGTCGGTGTATAGCGCTACATCAAAGCCCCTAATTACCGTATTGAAAAGTCTTTCCAGAAGTTTTGGATAGGTATAATGTAGTCAGTGTTGATGTTATGTAGCAATGGACCCTGTAGGAGTATCTTTCTGTGGCCGTATATACTTGTGGTCCAGCTTCATACTTCCTTGAGTCTGACTGCATTACAAGAGGCGATTGATTTTATGTGTAAGTCTATTGGTAATAAGTTAGTGATTAAGTGAGTAAGAGCCTCAGCTGAACTAGTACTAAGTGCTCCTGTAACGAGAATACAAGCTGATATATGTATTCTACTCAGTTTAGTTTAGTTGTACAGCCGGCCACTAGACCAGAGCTGCGTATGTCAGAATTGGTCTTGCAATGGCTGTGTATGACCAAAATTATATTTTTGGTTGAAGAACCCATACATGCATTCCCTCTCTCATTCTCCCTATTTCTTCCTCCCACCTATCAATATTCCTTCCATTCAACACAATGCTCTGCATTCATAGGGGCACACCCAGTGTGTTGAATATATACAGTGTCGGACAATAAATAAGAACACCTTGTCCTGAAACCAAAAACCTTAAAAAAATATTTCTCTAGGCTTATGATAAATTTAAAAGGTATTTACTTTTATTCATTTATTCCATAAGTTTAATTTTTTCTTAAAACAAAATCAATTCAGTGTAAAAAAATAAATTTAAAAGTTATACATAAAATCACATTTCAAAAGGACAAACATATAAGAACACTTCAATTAAAAAAAAAAATTATAAAATATTGACTTAAATTGTGGACCAATGCTAATATTTTTTGGAATAGCCTTTGTTAATTAAAACCGCCTTACACCTTCTAGGCATTGATTTCACCAGACACGTGTAAGTAGCCTGGGGTATGGAATACCACGCTCTTTGAATGCTTTGCCACAATTCGTCTTTGTTTTTAGCTCTGGTACTGCCAATCTTCTCTTTGACAATATTCCACAAGTTCTCGATTGGATTAAGGCCAGGAGATTGTGAAGGCCAGGTCATAAGGGGAATTCCATTATGGGAAAACCAATCTCGCGCAAGGATTGAGGTGTGCTTTGGGTCGTTATCCTGTTGCATTTGCCATTTCAGGGGCATTTCCCATTCAGCATAACAAAACATCACCTCCTGAGGGATGTTTACGTAAAGAAATCTGTCCATCGTTTCTTTTATCCAATACAAAGGGCACACACCATACCAAGAGAACCATCCCCATACCATGATGGTTCCACCTCCATGCTTAAACGTCTTCCTAGTATATTTTGGGCTCAATTCTGCATTTTTCGGGCGTCCAACCCAACGTTTGCCATCACTTCCAACAAGATTCACCTGGCTTTCTCATCTGTCCATAATACGCCATTTTTTACATTAATTGAACCATCCCATTCAATGTGCGCTTCAGCGAACTCTATGGGACACTTTCGATATCTTTATGTCAACATTGGTACTTTCCGTGCTGTTCTCCCATACGTTTTTTTTTCACCAAACGTCTCCTTACTGATCGAGTATAAATTTTAACCCCTGTCTCTTCTCTAATTGCGGCAGCTGGCTTAAATGGATCGCGTGCCGCCAAAATTTTTATGCGATTGTCATCTGCACTTATAATTTTGCGAGGCCTACCTCTCTTGCAATGAAATTTTTGAGGTAATAAAGATTGGTAGACAAATGTCGCTGTGGCGTAGTGGTAGTGCGTTGGACTGCTACGCAGAGTGTCCGGGGTTCGAACCTCGGCACAGGCAAAATCAAAAAAGTAGAAAAAATAATTTTCTACACGGCACCACCTCTGGCAAACCTACAAGAGTAAAAATTGCTATAAAAAGCTTTTCTCTTCGCCGTTCGGATTCGGCATTAAACTATAGGTCCCTTCCATTCATGTACAAATATAACACGCACAACATGAATGGATGCGAAAAGCTCGGCCTAGGCTCTCCATGGGCTGTGTTGTGCCATTAAAAGTAAAGTAAAGTAAAGTAAAAGACAAATGTCCAGGATCTGCTAATAGTTTTAGCTATTTGGCGGATGTTTTGTCCCTCATTTCGCAGTTTTTTCACCAATTACGCTCCTCCTTGTAACAGTTCTTTGCTCGACCCATTTTGCTGTGACATTACGGAATAGTTTACATTTAATTTGTTGAATTACCCTCAATGCTACCATTTAAATGCTTACCAGAACAAATTATAAAACAAATTTAAGTTTTCTTTTTAAAATATAAATTTTTTCGTCTGCTGTTCTTATTTGATTGTCCGCCTTCGCATGCTTCGCTTCAACTTTTTTGTTTGGGAATCCCCAAAAAATATTTAAATGTAGTGTTGCCACCTAGAAATTTATAAAGTATATACCATACCATTTTCTTCTCTATAAAAATTGTTTGCCATAAGCAGTCCGATAAAAAAAATCAATTATTTACCCAGCATTCTCTTGCACGTATAGAGTGCAATACTCACTTTCTTTACTCTGTGCTGTATATTGAATTTCCAGCTGAGTTTGGCGTCTAAAATAACACTTAAGTATTTAACTTGTTGAGATAGCGTATGTCTTAAGCCACTTTATTTAATATTGAAGGTGGGTACTTTTGTCTTAGTGGCAAAAAGTTCGGTTTTATTATGAGATCTGAATTGAACACAGAAAGACTTTAATGAGCTTTTTGGCTATTATGCAGGATTTAGGCATACTATTTGTTTTTGAGTAAAATAAATTGTAGCTCCTGTAAGAGTCCGATGTCGATGTTTCCCCATCGTAGGGTAAAATCCAAATTATCTGTAGCACATATCGAGTGCTACAGATTTAAATATTTTGAGTTTTTCAAGTATGGCTAGACATATGTGCATTACAGCGGGTGGGTCCCCTTACAAAAACAAAAAGTATGAAAAAAAACCACCCCCTATCTGAAAGGTTATGTTGAGAGTATTTCAAACCAATTTTTTTTTTATTTTTGGACCACCCTAAAAATTGCCAAAATTAATTTTTGTTTACAACTTTGGCAGTTGATGTCCGATTTTTATAAATTATATATTGTTACATTTTCTTCTTAGGTGTTATTCATCTCATTTGTAAGAGTTAGGTTGCGTACTCAGAGTTGTAAATGCAATTTTTTTTTCAAAAATTTGAAGCTCTTAGAAAGTCATTAAATTCTTGCCCGAGAAGTGTTCCATTAGGTTAATAAACGAAAAAGTTATAAATGCTTAAATTTTGGTGCGATTGATTTTCTGAGAGCTTCCAATTTAAAAAAAAAAACGTACAACTCTGAGTACGCGACCTAACTATTACAAATGAGCCTTTTACAACAATATACTTACTTAAATGGCACTACAACCGATGATCGGTCTTGGCCGTCTCTACAAAGCCTCGCCAGTCGCCTCTGCTATGCGCGCGCTGGCGCCAGTTGATAAGGCCAAGTGCAGTCAGGTTGCCCTGCACCTGGTCTTTCCAACGGAGATTAGGACGTCCCCTTCTGCATGTTCCTCCACCGTGGTTCGAATAAAACACCCTTCTAGCCGGAGCGCTTTCTTCCATTCGCTCAATATAACCCAGCCAGCGAAACCGCTGGATTTTTATACGCTTGGCTATGTCAGTGTCGGCGTACAGCTCATACAGTTCATCGTTCCATCATATTCGACACACGTCGTCCACGCATACTGGACCGTAGATCTTATGGAGTATCTTCCTCTCGAACGCTCCTAACAGCTTCTCATCATTGATGGTCAACGTCCACGTCTCTGCGCCATATATTAGGACGGGAAGGATGAGTGACTTATAGAGCGTTATTTTCGTCGGTCGAGAGAAGGCTCTGCTTATCAATTGCGTACTGAGCCCGTAGTAACACCTGTTGGCAAGAGTTAGTCTCCGCTTGATCTCAAGGCTGAGATTATTGTTGGTGTTTATGCTGGATCCTAGATAAACGAAATCGTTGACGACTTCAAAAGTATAATTGTCAACAGTAGTATTTTGTCCAAGACGCCGTGACTCTTTGTTCACCACTAGACCCACTCGACGAGACTCTCTTTCCAGGTTTGAGAATGCTGCACTGACTTCTCAAGCGTTGGTGCCAATGATGTCAATATCATCAGCGTATGCTAGCAGCATGACACTCTTGTGGAAAATAGTGCCATGGATGTCGATGTTCGCAGCTCGAATTATTTTCTCCAGCATAAGGTGAAAGAAGTCGCACGACAGAGTGCCACCTTGTCTGAAACCTCAGTGATTGGGGTTTCCGGAGTGGATTCCGCAGTGGCGGGATTATTGCCATCATCGCTATTAAGCAGCTGCGAAAAGTGCTCTCTTCATAATCTCATTATGACCTGGACATCTGTCACCAGATTTCCGTCTTCATCCTTGCAGGAAGAGGCCCCGGTCTTCAAACCATCAGTCAGACGTCTTATTCTTTCAAAGAATTTTCGGACCTCGTTCCTTTCCCGTAACATTTCGATATCATTGAACTCGCGTCTTTCTCTTTTCTTGCACCTGAAAAGACGTTTCTCCTCCCTCCTCAACTTTCTGTATCGCTCCTTAGCAGCTCGCGTTGCAACTGACTGCAGGGTGGCTCTGTAAACAGCGTTTTTTGCTTCAGTAGCATCGACACTTCTAGTCGTACCACATATTTCTCCGTCGACGGTAGTAGCCTAGCACCTCTTCGGCAGCTCATTCTCCCTCCTTCCTCCCACCTATCAATCTTCCTTCCAATCAACACAATGCATTCATAGGTGTGTTGAATGTAAAAACCGGTGCTTTCAATTTATGATCCTACAAAACAAACCGTGCTACACTGCGTGAAATTTCAGTGAAAACATCCAGACCTGCATAGTGCGATTGATAATGGTAAAAGTTTTCGTAACAAAATATAGTACTTACCATATATGCATAATTTCATATAGGCCCCCCCAAATAAATGTTGTTCACTTCCGAACATATATATGCAAAATGAATGCAAAAGCCTAAGATAACGGCCACTTGGACAGTAGGGCAGAAGGTCAACGCACTTAACTGATTGACATTTTTATCCACAGGAAAATAGAGGTATTATTTCTCATTTTGGTAGAAAACATTTTAACTGTCGATCTGAATAGAAGGAGTGTAAATAGTAAAATATTAATTATTATCAAACCACATAGCATGCAACATCATCGTCGTTGGGCCCATCGTCGGATCGTGAAGTAGCAATTTAACGTGAGTAAGTTAAATATAAAAATTCTAAAGATATATACTTATAGAGTTAACATGATTTAAAAACATATTTATATCGTATGACATAATTTTGTTGTGGGTGTATAATCACACTAACATTCATATCTCTCGATCATTTATTTATCTTTGCTTTTAATTATAACTGCTCTCTCTAAAAAAAAATTCACTACACTCTCACAGATTCACCGTTTTTTATTTTATTTTTATATTCTCTTTGTTTGAGAAGTTAACTATACCGCATAATTTTACTAGGCCAATAGGAAAATTTATCAATAGGTGATTCATTTGGAATTTTAATTATTAATAGTTTTACTAGTACAGTATCTTAAAACTAAAAAAAATCTTCGTAAATAATTAGTAATACGTTAATGAAATTAAATATTTACAAAGTAAAAAAACTAGAATAAGTTTGTAAAAATAAAAATAGAAATAATGAAATTTTAAAATATTATTATTTGATGAAATGTAAGGGTGAACAGTAGATAAGTGAAGCAATGGGATATCGACAGTATGGTAATACTTCGATATAGAGATTTCAAGGGGCTTTCCCCTCTAAATCTTAGTTTCTTATTAATTTGTTGGTAGTAGTTACATACTTGTTCAATAGTTTTCTTATGGAGATTACTCTTTAGGATTTTTCCTACTGTATGAGCTGCATACAAATAAAATTTAGTCATTGAGGCTAGCCCACTCCCATTCTCCCTGATCTAAGACTGAAGCATTGCTAGGTATGCAGCGACCGTCTCACATGATGTGAGCCTTGAAGAAGGTGGAAGTTCGTTACATATAAAAAAAAATGCCACCCAAGGTGTGGGGCCCGACCATTAGAAAGACAAGAACATTTGAATAGCCTGACCAAAAGAAGAGCGTAATGCATACATTGGCGATAATTTCTGATAAAAAAAAAACAAAATTTTGGTCTCTTACTTACTTTCTTTTAATGACACAACAGCCCATGGAGGGCCTAGGCCGAGCTTTTCGCAATTTCGGTCTCCCCACAATAATATAATTTTTTTTCGCAGTTTTTGTGTTGGTGTAGGACCAGCATTGTTTGGATTATTTCGAATATTGACCACGCAACTATGAAACTTGCAGTTTATTTGTTAAATGCTCAATTTGATATAGTATTTCATTCGTTTAATGTTGTACATGTTTTGGATTTTGGACAAATTGTTATCCACGATTTTCTTACCATAACTATGCAATATCAAACACTTATTCACTCGTTTGTTTGTGTGATCTTTCGGTACTTTTTTTCTCTGTATTACTTCTGAGATTTACCCAAGATCATGCAATACAAGATATTATTTATATAAACACCTCTTAAACTATTTCTACTTACCACAATTTATTGTCGAGGCTATATATTTTTTTTCCTATTTTATTGCTGTTTATTGTTCACCTTACCGAGTAGTCAAATAAAGTTAACATTTTACATTTTTTTTTTATAATAATAAGAAGTAAAAAAAAACCTCAAGTTCAACGAGCTAATTCATATCAGAGGTGGCATGATGATCAGCATTCCAATCGCATATTACCTGTTGGCCAACGACTTGAACCTCTGCGAGAATCAACTGCACGCTCAAACGAGCGATAGTCAAACCTCATTAAAAATTGGCAAATTAAATTTACTGGATCCACTCGTATACCGTGTTAATACTCTTACAACTACTCAATGGAATGGCAATTTCAACATACTATGTCAACATTTGCATTGTCAGTTCGAAGGCAAATCCAAACAATTGTTTTGACGATATCATAGACACTCAGATTGTATAGAATGGTTTGAGTTATGTGAAGCTATACGACGTCAATACAAAGATCATGTTACTGATTCAGAGATTAAAGACGATATTAGAAGAAGAAGACAAAAGTCTCCTGAATCCTCTGATGACTTTGCAGATATTATAATGAGTCTTTGCGACAAATTGAGATTTCAACTACCGGGCTCTGAACTCGTAGAAACACTTATTCGAAATCTAGAACCCGATTTGCTTCATGAGTTATTACACTTAAATATTACCGAAATTCACTTTGCGCCGTGAAGTTAGAAAACATGAAAAGTTCTTTAAAGACATACAAGGTAGTAATGTGAGCAGAATAAATGCTTCTCGCAATCAAGTTTTTGAAATAACCCAAGATATTAATGAAGATGATATCATTGTCGATGCAGAAATTGAAGTAGATGCTATTGATCTTGCACAAAGAAAATGCTGGAATTGTTATATTACGGGTCATTCGTACCAATATTGCTTAAAGCCCAGATGTATCTTTTGTTACGGCTGTGGACCTTTAAATACTTACCTATCCCAAATGTTTATATAGAACGGAAAACTCGAAGCAGGACGTTCGTCCAAATGCGAACGGGCTTCCATTACATCGCCCGAGACATTAGAACAAAATGTCTTAATTAAAAATACTGAAGTACCTAAGCTTAACTCTGAAATTTTTGAAAATACTACCACTATTCATTCACCTAGCTTACGTAATACATTGGTTCTTCCATGTCACCAACGTTTGGAAGAGTACAAAAAAATTAGTTCTTGGATATTTTCTGAGCAACTTGTTGTACATAGATGCACTCACTCTGCTCAGTGCATGTGTAGTTTTTGGAAGCTGAGGAAGCGATTGCGCAAGTATTGCATATATCCAGTATTAAAAGTATTTGCGAATGTCAAAACTGCAGATGGTAAAAAGCAAAGATCCATGGTATGTTAGATGTAGATATCATGTTTGAAAAACAATGTAAGTCAATGAGATTTGTCATTGTTCCATCTCATACTCAGAATGTTATATGTGGTATGGATTTTTGGAAATTGTTTAACATAAAAATTCTGCCAACGACAAATGTTAATGAAATATCGAGTGACGAATTCGATCCTGACACTACTGTTGACATTTTCTCAGCGACAACAGCTTGAAGCAGTTATTAGTGTATTTCTTTCTTTTGAAAAATATGGCCTTGGTAGTACTAAGTAGTTTAGTAGAGCATAATATTGATACAGGTTTAGCTATTCCGATAAAACAAAGGTAGGAATAGCCTTCAATGCGCTTAGCGATTCATGTTTAATGTCTTCAATTGACTCAAAACGGTGTCTACGAAGCGGTTTTTTGAGTTTAGAAAATAGCCAAAAGTCACACGGTGCTAAGTCAGGCGAATAGGGTGTTTGCGGAACGATATCAGTCGAATTTTTGGCAAAATGGTCTCGTAAAACCAATGCAGTGATTTTGGAACCAACCATGCATTCACTCTTCTTAGGCCCAAATGATGTTTTAAAATGGTTTTCACTGATCCTTCCGATATTCCAACGATGCCAGTAAGGTCTCTGACTGTTAATCGTCGATTCTCGAGCACCAATTCAACGTACTTAACTGATTGACATTTTTATCCACAGGAAAATAGAGGTATTATTTCTCATTTTGGTAGAAAACATTTTAACTGTCGATCTGAATAGAAGGAGTGACTGCGTGGAGCTTGAGCAGGAAAGACGTACTTTATTACAATTGTTGCTGTCTACAAAAATGCAAAAGTGAATTGCTGGACCAGGAATACCCAAAGCGACCAGGAGCATCAAGTGTTGTGTGGATTGTTGCTGTATGTTTGATCACCAGGGAAAATACACAGAACATACTGCGGTACTTGCGGCATTACCGGATATCACAGGATAGATGGCATGCAACAGGAGATCAACATAATTACATCCGTTACGGGTGATAAACTGTTCAACAGAAAATAGACATACATATACCAGATAAAGAACGTAGTCGCAATCAGATTTTTATATTGTAAAAGTCAATAGTGAAATTAATATAAATAGTAGGGTTAAAATTCTAAAAGTTTAAATTCGGTGATTATGTCAGTGCAAAAGAAAAAAAAAATTAAGAGATAAAATGTTAAAAGTATAACTGAAAAAAAAAGATAAGTCATACAAGCATAAAAAAAAGTGTTGAAGCTTAGCTACAAGAATTTTACTATATATCTATTATTATAGTAAAATATTAATTATTATCAAACCACATAGCATGCAACATCATCGTCGTTGGGCCCATCGTCGGATCGTGAAGTAGCAATTTAACGTGAGTAAGTTAAATATAAAAATTCTAAAGATATATACTTATAGAGTTAACATGATTTAAAAACATATTTATATCGTATGACATAATGTTGTTGTGGGTGTATAATCACATTTTAATTATAACTGCTCTCTCTAAAATAATATTCACTACACTCTCACAGATTCACCGTTTTTTATTTTATTTTTATATTCTCTTTGTTTGAGCAGTTTACTATACCGCATAATTTACTAGGCCAATAGGAAAATTTATCAATAGGTGGTTTAGTTGGAATTTTAATTATTAATCGTTTTACTAGTACAGTATTTTAAAACTAAATAAAATCTTCGTAAATAATTAGTAATACGTCAATGAAATTAAATATTTACAAAATAAAATAACTAGAATAAGTTTGTAAAAATAAAAATAAGTAATCATGGAATTTTAAAATATTATTATTTGATGAAATGTAAGGGTGAAAAGTAGATAAGTGAAGCTATGGGATACCGACATTATGGTAATACATCGATGTCAGGTAGGGAAGGTAGAGATTTAAAGGGACTATCACCTTTCCCCCTCTAAATTTTAGTTTCTTATTAATTTGTTGGTAGTAGTTACATACTTGTTCAATAGTTTTCTTATGGAGATTACTTTTTAGGATTTTTAGCTGCATACAGATAAAATTTAATGTAACTCTTCACATCATATTATTGAGGCTAGGCCATTCCCATTTCCACTGAGCTAAGACTGAAGCATTGCTAGGTATGCAGCGACCGCCTCACATGATATTAGCCTTGAAGAAGGTGGAAGTTCATTACAAGCTACAACGGCCGCCGAAGCGCGATATCACAGCTTCGAGTTAGGAACTTTGTCTATTATATACGATCTACGGCGCTTTAGAATCTATCTAGAGAGTATAATTTTAGAACTGTGACTGAATATAACTCCCTTACAATGACCCTAAGTAAACAAGGAGTTGTTGCTCATTACGACCTAGTGGATGTATTAGTCTTTAGAAAGAGGTTGCAATTATTCATACCGAAGGAGATGGAAAATAATACTATGCGATTGATTCATGAGAAAATCGGCCACTTTCTGGTCGCTGTAGCGTAGCGGTAGTGCGTTGGACTGTTACGCAAAATGTCAGGGGTTCGAATCTCGACACAGGCAAAATAAAAAATATAAATAAAATAAAAAAAGCAACAACAACAAAATTTAGACACGGCACCACCTCTTGGCAGCCAATGGCAAACCTTAAAGAGTAGAAATTGCCTATGAAAAGCTTTTCACTTCGCCGTTCGGACTCGGCATAAAACTGTAGGTCCCTTCCATTCATGTACAAATATATCACACACAAAATTAGTGGATGCGAAAAGCTTGGCCTTTGGCGCTACATACGGTCATAGTCGTCACTGATAAACTGATGTTAATTGTGGTAAAGGCATAACACTTGCCACAATGGCTGTCTATCGCTTTATCGGTGTCCATTCCCTCTCTCATTCTCCCTCCTTCATCCTCCCACATAACAATCTTCATTCCATTCAACGCAATACTCTGCATTCATTGGGGCACACCCTGTGTGTTGAATGTATCAATAATAAAAAATTAAAGAAAACGGATAAATGAAACACCACCAATTAAGAAGAAACGTCCCAAATATGAAGGGGAAAATAGACATGTTCATAAAAAATTGCATTCGCTGCATCATGTGTACAGCCCCAGCTAAAATAAACGTAAACTGTATAGTATTCCCAAGAAACTGGCTCCATTCGACACTTTACACCTAGATCACTTCGATCCCCTTCCATCAATATACTCGAAGCGTAGGCACATCTCGGTGGTAATCGATGCATTTACAAAGTATGTCCGTCTGTATCCAGTGAAGTCTACTAATACCAAAGAAGTAATCGCGTGCCTGGTTAAATATTTCAGCTATTATAGTCACCCAAAACGCATTGTCACCGATCGCGGTATCTGCTTCACAATAATTGAATTCTCAGCCATTTTGTTAAAACATAATATCTGCCATGTGCAAGTAGCCGTCGTTTCTCATCAAGCAGAATCATCATTGGCAAGCAGAACGTGTCAATAGAATGATCAAAGCCATGCTTATCAAAATATGTGAGTCATTCACGCAAATTAGTCCAATATGTTAGGGCAGGTAGAGTATGGTTTGAACAACACTGAGCATTCGACAACTAAGCAGTCTCCTAGTAAACTGTTTTTCGGCGTTGAGTAAAGCGGCGAGCAGGATGATGAATTGACCGAACATTTAGAAAAAAAGTGTGAGCTAAATAAAGAAATTCATTTAGAGGAAACTCGACTATCAGCATTATACGCCAATGAAAAGTCATAAAAGTCGTCATCTGCAACGTTGATACAACTCTCGGTACCAATAACAAGTTCATGCCAAAATATTGTGGACCATATGTCATACATAAGATTCTACCTCATGAACGGTACGTGGTTAGAGATATCGAAAATTGTCAGTTAACCCAGGTACCTTATAATGGTCTAGTTGAAGCTTCACGCATTAGGAAACGAAAAACATTCAGATAATCCAAAGTTTCCTGATGTAGGCAACTTTTAGGTAGTATAAAGTATTTAAGAGTTTGGGATTCGTTCAATATAGATTTTCGAACTTGTGTTGAATTAATCGAGGCCGATTAAAAGTCGAAGTTGTAATGTATAAAAGTCGTCGAGCATGAAATTCTATGTGGGCAATGGCATTAGTATTATTTGTATTTAAATTTATATCTGGAAGTACTTTAAAAAGGAAGAGACGAAGATAGATAGTATATGATAGTCAATTGCTCATTACGCAACAGAATTTCAAAAGTAGCGGTTCTTACCTGAAAATAAATTAATTTTCAATAAAACGGAAGTTAAAAAAGTAATATATATTAATAAATAAAATGATTATATACTTATTAATAATGTGAATAAAACGCGCTAATTCATTAACTTTTTCTAGATGTACCGATGGTATTTTATTTGTTATTGACTCTGTCGATATTGAACGAATGGAGGAAGCGAAAATGGAATTAATGCGTACAGCTAAATGCCCTGATAACCAGGTAAAAAACTAATTACTATTTAATCCAATAAAACTACTTTATAAAGTGGAAAATTTAAATCAAATCGTTACATTCTAAAATAAAATTGTGTGCTGTTCCCCAAAATTATAATACTTTTTCTGGTCACGTTTTTGAGGAAACACTTGTGAGTTAAAATACTTATGAATAGTTATGTTTGAATTACTTTTATTTCTATAAATAGAACTGCCAGGTGATAATTTGTTTTACGCATAAATTTAGTTTAAAATCCCACTAAACACCTAAAACGCTTAAACTATCCCGCGAATTTGAAAGTAAGCAGTTAATTTTTCATATCTAGTTAATGTACCTATATAACAGACGATCGGCAAATATGTTTCAACCGTGTGGCTTACAATATTTATTTCACATTATAAGTACATACTATGTATGATTCTTAAACTATAAAAGAATACACCACATTTTTATTTGGACTAGTATGTATAAACTTCTTTCTTTCTTTTAATGGCACAACAGCCCATGGCGGGCCTATGCCGAGCTTTTCGCATCCACTCATGTTGTGCGTGTTACAGTTGTACATGAATGGAAGGAACCTTCAGTTTTATGCCGAATCCGAACGGCTGAGTGAAAAGCTTTTCGTAGGCAATTTTTACTCTCGTAGCTTTGTTTTTGCCTGTGCCGAGATTTGAATACCGGACACTCTATGTAACAGGCTAATGCACTACCAACTACGCCACAGCTAGTAGGTATAAACTAGAATAATTTTAAAAACAATACTGAAAATATTAAAGTGACAAAATGTTTTTGGTTTTTCCTGTAAAATGCTTAGGGCTTAAGCAAGTTAAGGTAGCGATATATATAAAAGCGCGTTAATTTTTTTTACTGTGCAATCCAATCTGTTTCTTATATTTCTATCGATATGAAGTGAATGAGAATTATGTGAAAGTTTACAAATACACCTCTTTGAAGGCAATGGCGTTAAAGTGTTAAAGTGTTGGTCCAACCAGTGTATATGGCTTCGTTGGCCTTACTTTTCCATACTTTACAAATTAATTTGTAGATGAGGCAATCAGGTGCCATTTTTTTGTTTATAAAATTCAAGCTGACCCAGCAAACTATGTGATGCTCAATTATTTTCCTATTGGCCTAGTAAAATTATGCGGTATAGTTAACTGCTCAAACAAAGAGAATATAAAAATAAAATAAAAAACGGTGAATCTGTGAGAGTGTAGTGAATATTATTTTAGAGAGAGCAGTTATAATTAAAAGCAAAGTAAAATAAATGATCGAGAGATATGAATGTTGGTGTGATTATACACCCACAACAAAATTATGTCATACGATATAAATATGTTTTTAAATCATGTTAACTCTACAAGTATATATCTTTAGAACCTACAGTTTTATGCCGAATCCGAACGGCTGAGTGAAAAGCTTTTCGTAGGCAATTTTTACTCTCGTTGCTTTGCTTTTGCCTGTGCCGAGATTTGAATACCGGACACTCTGTGTAGCAGGCTAATGCACTACCAACTACGCCACAGCTAGTAGGTATAAACTAGAATTTTTAAAAACAATACTGAAAATATTAAAGTGACAAAATGTTTTTTGCTTTTCCTGTAAAATGCTTAGGGCTTAAGCAAGTTAAGGTAGCGATATATATAAAAGCTCATTAAATTTTTTTACTGTGCAATCCAATCTGTTTTTTATATTTCTATCGATATGAAGTGAATGAGAATTATGTGAAAGTTTACAAATACACCTCTTTAAAGGCAATGGCAAAAAGTGGTAACAAATTGCCACCCAGCCATTCGAAACCAGCGTTAAAGTGTTGGTCCAATCAGTGTATATGGGTTCGTTGCCCTTACTTTTCCATACTTTACAAATTAATTTGTAGATGAGGCAATCAGGTGTCATTTTTTTGTTTATAAAAATAAGCTGACCCAGCAAACTTTGTTGCTCAATTTGTGAAATTTGTTTTTAATAAAAAAATATTTTCACGTAAATAAAACATATTTTAAAACACATACTTTATTGTCATACTAAATTGTGTACAAAGTTTTTTGTTTCTCCATTTTCGGTAGCAGGCTTACATACATCTGTACATGGAAGAAGCATGAGTTTTCTAAATCTAAACCACATATTTTCATAGACTTGCCCTTATTATTTCTTAAATAATTTTGATTCTTGCTTTTTCTCGTGAAATTAATGATGTCAATGGTTCTGGTGGTGGATCTAATGCTGGTAAATCATTTTTCCTCATTAACAACACATCCCTAAGTTTTAATTTTTGAATTTCAGAGCATAGCAAAAATTTCATTCTTAATCCATGTTACCAATCCAAACTTTAGCATTAGCAGAATATTCAGTCTCGGGATCTTATTTAAATGCAATGCGATTAAATGTTGATAATGTTAATGCTCTGCAGTTTGTATTTGTGATCTGCTAGCCAAACGTTTATTGACATCTACTTCATTATTACGTGATGTTCTTACAATCCGTTCTCGTACAGGCAAGACGTTGGTTTCGTTGTTCGCCACTTTCTTCTGCAACTTTCTCTGCAAAACGTATATTTCTTCGAGAATTTCAGCCGATGTCTACACTGCCAATTTAATTTAGTCAATTATACTTAATAAAATAACATTTACACAATAAAAATAATAATAATTTGTATTATGGTATGTGTTTTTTTGCTCCTGTTACGAGTTACGAAGAACGCAATCGTACATATTAACACGAAAAAACGACTCAGCTCATCACAACTGTTCTTTTTCCATCGTTTAACCAAAGATCTTAGTTAAAGTTTGTTTTCTTTGATATTTTTATGTGTAGAAGCAGGGACGAAGACGGAATCACATACAATAAAAAGAGGTATGAGAAATCGTCGTTGAAAAGTGTAAGATCGAGAAGTAAGAAAACTAAAGAGAAAGTTAGTTTGCTTTTATGTTGTTCTCTTACTTACTTTTCAGCACTTTGTACGTGTAAAATGAAATAACGAATTCAATACCGTTCTTGCCATGTACCAAGGATTACATTACATCGTCCACAACGAGGGTAAAAAGTATTGATGACATTCAGAGCTGGGCAACTCCGATTGTATGAAAAAAAAATATATAGAAACAAGTTCAGCAACGATATAAATATGTTTTTAAATCATGTTAACTCTATAAGTATATATCTTTAGAATCTACAGTTTTATGCCGAATCAGAACGGCGAAGTGAAAAGCTTTTCATATGCAATTTTTACTCTAGGTTTGTCAAGAAGTTGTGCCGTGCAGAAAATATTTTTTTTCTAATTTTCGATTTTGCCTGAGCAGAGATTTGTACCCAGGACACTCCCTGCATAGCAGTCCAACGCACTACCATTACGCCACAGTGACGCTACTTGATGATAATCACTTAATGTAAAGATGACTGTCACTTTGAGATAATAAGCATATTATCGATTTGACTCATAGTAGCACCATTTTTCGATACCCAAGTGACATTTTGGCAATGCTTGTTTGAGAAGATTTTGATTTTACTGCTGAAATCAAGCAGTTTCTTTCTACTGTAATTTCGTATGTAATGACTTTCATGCCATGATTTCCCATGTAATGTTAGAGTTGTCGCAGCCTACTTTGTCATTAAAGTCGACGAGTAGCATTATTATGATTCCGTTCTCTGTATTGCTATAGATCCACATGCTAAACTACTCATAAAACTCATATCTGTTGTCGTTATGCTAGTGTGTTTAGTTTTCAATAAAAAGTAACGTTGATTTGAGTTGATTTATCCAATACCAATGTAAAAAATTGAAATTCAGCGAACATTTTTTTTTCGATTCCATTCCATCCAATGGTATTAATATAATTTAAAAATTTTGGTAAAACCCTATTAACGTTATTCCAACGACTTAATGTGAAAGTGCTTTTTAGCAAAAAATTATTTGTCAAATTGATGTTATGTGACGGTGGAAGGAAATACTGAATTATTAAATTTTTTCCAGGGCGTTCCTGTTCTCATACTAGCGAATAAACAAGATCTCCCAGGTGCACGTGATCCAAAAGAACTAGAAAAATTATTAGGACTACAAGAATTGTTATATCCATCGGTAAATTTAACAGCTACGTCTTCTAATTCTTCATCTACTGGCAATGGATGCAGCAGTAGTTATAATAGCGCAAATTCTTATGGTAGTAGCTTAACACCGTCATCACAGAACAATAAATTTGGCTACGATGTTGGAGTCAGATGCAGCAGTATTACGAACCAATTAAGCACACAATTCTCAGCATTATCAACAACAAATACGTTTGCGAATACTACTGCTGACGTTCGTGAATCAAATCAGACACATACATCACGAAGTCAAGATTTCACATGTGAATCAACACCATCGACATTAGCAGCGACGTCAACAGTAGATCCAAATGCATCTTTACTTACAAAGAAACTAGCTACAAGTGCAAATTCTACAAATTCGCTCCAATTTAAAGGTTGGTATATTCAACCAGCATGTGCAATCACAGGTGAAGGGTTACAAGAAGGTTTAGAGGTACTTTATGAATTGATACTGAAACGTCGCAAACTTAGTAAAGCATATAAGAAGAAACGGTAATATTCATTAAAAAATATATTGTATCTTTAAATTGGAAAAGTGTTCGTTAAAATTTATGATTTTAAATAGATAAATATTTCAAAGATCAGTCTAAAGCTCAGAATGAATGTGCCAGCAAGTGTGCATATTATACAATTGTTTTTGGTTTCTATTAACCTCAGTACGTAATTTTAGGAACTTTAGCGATTTTAGTTCATAAAAGAACTTATTGTTACAATGTATTTTTTTAAAATAACTTTTATCGGCCTCTGGTTAAACTCATGCTCAGTTTAGAACGCCTTTATATTTATGAGTAATCTTTTTATAATTAATCATAGATCAGAAATAATATTTGGCTTCCATCGTAATATTTATTATTATTATTTCCAAACACACATTCTACTATATTTATGGTATACAAAATTTTACCAAAAAAAAACTTATAAGTAGGACAAGTGGAAAACAGCCTTAAATGATTTACAAAGTGGATAAATTATCGGCTAGATTAAATATGCAGCAGTAGTCTGAAAAATGTATAAATCTGAAGTTCTCACTTATATTTGTATTTTTATATACCTATTTATATATGTATGTATATCATATTTGAATGGTTTTTATCATGTTTCTTTCTGTTATATATGTATATGCTTATTAACCGATTAATTTCTTAAGCTGAAATTGTAATTACTAAGTAAGTTCTCTTATTTTTCTTAAAAATTTGTGATGATACTTGATACACTTTGTTTCATTGTTATTGGTAAATTTTATTTTTTCGTAGTACTGAAAAAAGGTAAGCTTTTCAGAAAAATTTGTGATGTCATTTATTTCCCCTATGGTCACTCTAAAAAATTACAACACATTTTTTTTACTAACTAAATTTTTTGCTGGTATATTAAATGTGTTAAACATACCAGAAAAAGTGCTTGATTGTTAAAGGAAAAGCGATGTAACTTCAGATAAAATGAATAAAAACACATTTTAATCTTTAATTAATAATTTAATGTTTCACCATTTTTATTACTAAGGGAGAATATTTTGTTTTGCATGGAATTAGGATACTGAGAAAGCATTTCCTGTGTCAGTTGTCTCCAGGTACTCAAAATCGCTGCTTTCAGTTCTGATGCAGTATTAAATTGGGGATAAACTTCGTAGAGCTTCCTTGACATCAAACCCCAGATGCTTTCTAATGGACTTACATCTGGGGAACAGGCCGGCCTTCTAGCCAAGATTTCGTTATGTGGATTCTGACGTTATCCTGCTGAAAAGCGAATGATTTGTTGGGATGTCTGCCGATGTATGCAAGTAAATTGCTTTCCAGCACTGCCTGGTATTCAGAGCTGTTCATACGACATGAAGGAAAAGCCAATTGTACTGTGGCTGAACTTGAAAAAGGGCTCCACACCATTAACGATCCTCCGCCGGAATTACGTTTAGAGAAATAGCGAGGGTCCTTGCGCAAGTCTCTCCAGTATCCCGAAAAGCCGTCAGGTCCATCAAGGTTAAACTTTTTCTCAGAAAAAATTACCTAAACGTAGTAATAAGGGAATTTATTGGATGTATTCACTGGTTTAAGTCCACTAAAATATTGGAGAATTTGCTTTATTTTTTCTTACCTGATTCCAGTCTACATTGACCGATCATCCAATTTTTCTTGAAATGGCGGTATTGGACTGACTGCCGTTATCCAAGGCAGCAGTACTTCTTTCAGTACTACGAAAAAATAAAATTTATTTATAACAATGACACAAAGTGTATACCCTATTTCATATGTTGGGCCTAACTATTTCATATGTTGAGCAGTAAGTGAATAATTTTCTTTATTTTTATTGTCGTTTGTTGCCTATATTTTTATTATTCGATTATATTTATCTACTTTTAAAAATAAAAACATTTAAATTAAACACAATTAAGCTTGTAAGTTTTCTTAAATTACTTCAAGTATAAAAGTAGCTATCTTTAAAAAATCCGGGTTTGCTCTATGAAAATATGTAAAACAACTCTGTTACTATGGTAAGTAAATTGTGCTTGATATATATACATTGTATACAATAAGTACCTAAGCTGAAGATTTGAAGGTTTTTCAGGTACTATGGGGACAACCCTCCAGAATTGCTTTGAGGAATATACTTTGAAATTTTGTTGCTGAATCTTTTTTATGTTTTCAAATATTTTTGATGTTCACTTATATAATTCTCACGTACGAATCCCAATGGACCCACTTACCCTCCAACCGCACGAGGGGCCCATCCGAATCTACCCTGACAACGCGCTAATTGGAGAGAATAAGTTCAGATTTGGTTCTCTTTACAGCTACAGATTATTAGTAATCATCAGATCTTTAGCGATTGAGAAAATTCAACAAAGTCAAATTTATTTACTGGGGAGAGTGGGAAATATCAAAAATGCCGTAAAGAGAATTAAATTCATTACATATACAAAGAAAAGGGTTATTTTGAGCATAGTTGTTCTACAATCATCAAGTATCTAGAACAGCGAACAGTAATTTAAATTTCATTCAGTAAAAATGGTGACTGTACTTTTAACAATTTAGTCACCAACATCACGTTTAATATAGCCACACTGCTCCTAAGAGTTGGCAAGCGCATGAATTGTAATCGTTGTTCATAAAGAGGCAGGTACTGTAACGGATCACAATGTAACGAACGTAGAGCAAACAAGAGGAACTGTTTTAGCACTGGTGCCAACCTATCTACCTAATAGTTTTACTAAGGGGACCAAACAACAAAAGCGTACCCAAGAACTGGTCTTACAAGTGCAGTGTAAAGTGATTTTGTAACATACGCATCGTAAAATTATTTTGACCACGAAACTGAGAAGTCCCTTAGACTTGTTAGTAGTTCAATTAATGTATAAGTTAAATCTTAATTTGGTCTACATTGTGACACCCAGATCTATGATTGACGAAACTTGTTCCAACTCGTGATCACCTAAACCATACCTACGAAAAAAATTGGTTAGAGACATCAAGTTACAGCGGCACCAATTATTTAAAACAAATAACTTCATCTTCCATTTCAGCTTACATTAAAATTTTAGAATGTTTAATAACAGATGGTAGATCATTAAGAAATATTATAGAAGAAACAAAATTGGATCCAGATGGAATTTTTAAGGATTACTTTTTGCCCCCTATCTCTAAAGTACGATTTTATCCATTTTAATAATAAAAACGGAAAGCCATAAAGTCAAGTTTCTTGATTAAAAAATCGTGGTTCTCCTTATCAAATGCCTTACTAAAATCAGTATATATTACGACAGAAGGTTATTAGAAAATCCAGTTATAACTTTGGTGCACAATTCCAGGAGATTACAAACGTACTGAAATGAGGATATTAAGAAATATATTGAATGGGACATTTGCAGTGTTATAACAGCTTTAAATAATTTTGGTATTGTGGTAATTTCAGCAATGTCGCGCTAATTTTCAACATTGGATTTGGTACCACTTTTATGTATTGGAATTATAAATGAATGTGTGGTCGCTGTGGCGTAGTGGTAGTGCTTTGGACTGTTACGCAGAGTGTCCGGGGTTCGAATCTCTACACAGGCAAAATCAAAAAGTACGGCAAAGACACGGCACCAATGGCAGGCAATGGCAAACCGACCAAATGTGTAAGAGTGCTTTAAGGACTTCAAATGATCTAATATGTATCCAGGGTGAACAACCGGACTCGTAAAATTGTTATAAGCAGCATGTTCAAGAGTATATAAGTTAAAATAAAAACTTACAGTTGAATAAGTAGATTTAAAAAAGTTTTGCGAATATTTTTTATTTGAAACAATCGTTTTATCGTCAGATACTTGGTTCTTAAATATTATTGTGGACGGAAAACCAATATTTTTATTTATTTATTACAGCTTCTAAAACTAATTTACAAAAAAATTTTACTATCGAAAGTATAACCAAAGATAATATATAATAACAAAAAATACATCAAAGTACATATTAAATTACTTATATGGTTTTGCAATATTCAAAAAGTTTTATTTCATAAGTTGTATAGTTATTATAGCTTTTTAAATCCTCAGATGATCGTTGTAACTTTTGAGTGCTTTATAAAATAAATTGTTTTATTTAACATTTCTCTGATAGGTATGTCATAGCGTTTTCTCAGGATCAATCTCATCGCTCTATTCTGCATTTATTGTAATCTGTCGTTGTAAAAAAAATTGGAGGGCAACAAATGAAAAGCGGAAAAGCGGTTCCATTATAGACCGGTAACTAAATTTTTTAATGTTGTCTCAAATCTTTACATGTTATTTACATAAAATATATTTTCTTAGCAATTTTGCTTACAGTGTAGTCAATGTGTTCGTTGAACTGTATCTTATTATCTACTTGTACGCACAGATATTTTATCATATTTACTTTTTCTATAGTTTCGTCGTTATTTTTTAGGTCTTCCATGTCACAGTTATTAAGGTTTAATTGAGTTATTATCATATACATATTTATTTTTTTTTTACTTTGAGCTTAAGCTTATTAATCATAACCACTTATATATTTCATTTAGATAGTCTTAAATTTTAAGAGGAATGTCAGTTAAATTATTTCCTCTAATCATAAACAACGTATCGGCAGCGAAAAGTTTAATATCATAGTGCTTTAGAACATGAACGATATCATTAATATAAATATTAAAGAGTATTGGTGCAAGCACAGATCCTTGCGACAAAACAATATTTTTTTCATCCGAGATGGATGATGCAATTACTCTTTTTTGGTAACGATTCTTTAAAATACTATGTAGTAAACAATTTAATCTCAGCATCACAGTTTTATCAGCAAAATATCTTGGTCAAATGTCTCAAAAGGCCGTTTCAAATCCAAACGGTTGGTATTAACAAAGTCATAAAATGCTTTTGCTTCAATATGAATGTCAGTTTTGACTTTCTCATTATAAATTCGGTAACATTTCTTACTAAGTTCTAGGTATTTATGTCGTAATAATGAATAACGATAATAGTCAGTTTGATCACCGATCTTTTAAATACTTTGAAAAAGCGATGCTTTTATTTTTCCATGTTTTTAATTCGCAACTATTTTATAGGAACGCATAATTTAAAACCATCATGTAGAATATTGTTAAAATCCTGAACACTTTTGTGACGTCATCAAAACTCGAAGGCCATTTCGCATCCGACAAAACTTTAATCGATTTTGAATATTTTATATTTTTAAAGCGGAATTTGTTTGTTGAATTTATGATTTAAAAATGGTCGATGTGGTGATTGATATTATTTAATTCGAAGTTCAAAATGAGTGTAGGGTGGTAAAGGTTCGGTTCGGTTCAGTAGTCAACAGTGATATTTTTATTTGAAATAGATGCTGCAAAATTGGATGACGCTGCAAAAGTTTTAGGAAAATGTAATATCAATGGGCATAAGGAAGATTATTGTCGTTCAAAGAAAAAAAAATTTAAAATTAAAAGACAACACACATTAACACACGAAAAAAAAAACTTGAAAAGTACAAACGCTGAATCAAAGGGGAATTTTTGTTTGCAATAACATTAATAGTACCATGAGGAAGTACGTAACTGTTGAAATCAACAAGTTCAGAAACTCCACGTTTCAAACACGGAGGAAGTTACACAATCAGCTAGTAGTGCAACAATCAAATTACCGCTTGCGATTCAATTCAATTGCAATGTAAAATTTCGCAATAACGACATTGCAGCTACATGCTATGTCACCTCCATTCAAAATTTCAAAGATCAAAGCAGAATTTCATCATCAACTACTAGTCTACTTTCACTTAAACATAGGTTCCCAGATGTTTTTGAAAGAAAAATGGGCTTGTGCAATAAGGCAAAAGCATATCTTGTCATCAAGCCAAATCAACACCCAGCATTTCGACCACTTCGACCGGTAGCATATGCCGTCTGTGAACTTTTAGAAGCAAAATTGCAACGCCTACTAGAAACAAATATAATTTCACCAGCCAATTACACAGCATGGGCAGTACCCATTTTCTTCATAAAAAATCAAATGGAAGAATACGTCTGTATGCCAAATACTGGAAAACTAAAGAACAACATGCCAAAAATGAGATTCTACAATTATGGTTTTAAATTAAAAAATTAAAAATGTAAATTTTTTGTCAAAGAGTATGTTGAATACGTTATCAACGAGCAAGGAACCAGACTTTGAGCGTGTAGCAGCAATAAATCAAATGTCTGACTATCCAACGTTAGAGCTCCACTCCTTCTTGGGCGCCATAAATTTCTATGGTAACATCGTAGAGAAAATGTGTCAACACAGAGGGCCACTAGATGAATTGTTGAAAGCAAACAGTGTTTGGGAGTGGACATACAATGCGTTAAAGAAAATTGTATCGTCAGATTTATTAAGTATTAACACACTATGATCCTGAAAAAAACATCGTAGTCGCAGCAGACCCATCAAACTATGGGTTGGGAACATGCATTTTTCACGAGTTCCCCAATGGATCTCTAAAGGCGATTTGTCATGCTTCAAGATCGCAAACTCCAGCAGAAATTTTAGAAAAGTGAATGAAATTTTTATTAGAATCGATAAATCAATTTTTGCCATTTACTTTTTAAATGTTGCCCGCTGCTACGCTTCAAGTGGTCCATTCTGACGTTCCAATTAAGGCACACTTTTTCCACATTTCGGCCGGAATCTCTCATTAACTGCGTCTTTGAAGAAGTACGGCCCAATGATGCCGCCTGCCCATAACATGCCACATTAATCGCGTCATATTTTCTTGTCGAACATTATCTGATGGTACACTGTCATCACGTTGAAGTTGAAGTATACAGAAGTTCAGCTGGTGATTTGTTGTTTACGTAATTACGATTATGTGTTGAAAAGTTTGTAGGTTTTGTTTTACTACTGTGGGCAAAAGTTAGTAAGACTTTGTTCATAATTTAAATTTTTTTTTATTCATTCTTCCAAATCTATTTCGTCCCCTTCAAAGTAATCCCCCCCGGCCCCAATACACTTGTGCCAACGTTTTTTCCAATTCTCGAAACAGTTGTTAAAGTCAATTTCCGGAATAGCCTTCAATGCGCTTAGCGATTCATGTTTAATGTCGGTTTTTTGAGTTTAGAAAATAGCCAAAAGTCACACGGTGCTAAGTCAGGCGAATAGGGTGTTTGCGGAACGATATCAGTCGAATTTTTGGCAAAATGGTCTCGTAAAACCAATGCAGTGATTTTGGAACCAATCGTGCATTCACTCTTCTTAGGCCCAAATGATGTTTTAAAATGGTTTTCACTGATCCTTCCGATATTCCAACGATGCCAGTAAGGTCTCTGACTGTTAATCGTCGATTCTCGAGCACCAATTCCTTGATTTTATTGACGTGTTGATCATCAGTTGATGTTGATGGTCGTCCTGGACGTGGTTCGTCGTCAACGCGTTCTCGACATCTTTAAACAATTTGTACCAATCAAAAACACTTGCTCGCGACATACAATTATCACCGAAGGACTTTTGCAACATTCTGAACGTTTCGGCACCAGAAATTTGATTCCGCTTACAAAATTTAATGGAGCTTCTTTGTTGAATAATTTCACTCATTGTGAAAATCGCCGAATGCACTTTTTGTACTTCAGAAAGACAAGTGTATACTAAACACTAATGATTATTTTGATGTGACATTTGGCACAGATGTCACCGTCATACCAACCTTAAAAAAATAATATTTTGATGAATGGGTTTCTGCGCGAAATTTAAATTAAAAAGTCCTACTACTTTTTGCCCACAGTAGTATGTTTAGTTTTTTGATGCTCGTTTGAGAACTAATTGATTTAGTAATTACAATCTTTGGCCACTTAAGAAATAGTTTCCATCAATTGGTCCAGCTTAATCGATGTGCAAGCTCGCCCAAGGA
>OY282453.1:6779510-6945031 GCA_958295655.1 Palloptera scutellata | reverse complement strand
GAAATAAGGAAATAAGGAAATAAGGAAATAAGGAAATAAGGAAATAAGGAAATAAGGAAATAAGGAAATAAGGAAATAAGGAAATAAGGAAATAAGGAAATAAGGAAATAAGGAAATAAGGAAATAAGGAAATAAGGAAATAAGGAAATAAGGAAATAAGGAAATAAGGAAATAAGGAAATAAGGAAATAAGGAAATAAGGAAATAAGGAAATAAGGAAATAAGGAAATAAGGAAATAAGGAAATAAGGAAATAAGGAAATAAGGAAATAAGGAAATAAGGAAATAAGGAAATAAGGAAATAAGGAAATAAGGAAATAAGGAAATAAGGAAATAAGGAAATAAGGAAATAAGGAAATAAGGAAATAAGGAAATAAGGAAATAAGGAAATAAGGAAATAAGGAAATAAGGAAATAAGGAAATAAGGAAATAAGGAAATAAGGAAATAAGGAAATAAGTAAATAAGTAAATAAGTAAATAAGTAAATAAGTAAATAAGTAAATAAGTAAATAAGTAAATAAGTAAATAAGTAAATAAGTAAATAAGTAAATAAGTAAATAAGTAAATAAGTAAATAAGTAAATAAGTAAATAAGTAAATAAGTAAATAAGTAAATAAGTAAATAAGTAAATAAGTAAATAAGTAAATAAGTAAATAAGTAAATAAGTAAATAAGTAAATAAGTAAATAAGTAAATAAGTAAATAAGTAAATAAGTAAATAAGTAAATAAGTAAATAAGTAAATAAGTAAATAAGTAAATAAGTAAATAAGTAAATAAGTAAATAAGTAAATAAGTAAATAAGTAAATAAGTAAATAAGTAAATAAGTAAATAAGTAAATAAGTAAATAAGTAAATAAGTAAATAAGTAAATAAGTAAATAAGTAAATAAGTAAATAAGTAAATAAGTAAATAAGTAAATAAGTAAATAAGTAAATAAGTAAATAAGTAAATAAGTAAATAAGTAAATAAGTAAATAAGTAAATAAGTAAATAAGTAAATAAGTAAATAAGTAAATAAGTAAATAAGTAAATAAGTAAATAAGTAAATAAGTAAATAAGTAAATAAGTAAATAAGTAAATAAGTAAATAAGTAAATAAGTAAATAAGTAAATAAGTAAATAAGTAAATAAGTAAATAAGTAAATAAGTAAATAAGTAAATAAGTAAATAAGTAAATAAGTAAATAAGTAAATAAGTAAATAAGTAAATAAGTAAATAAGTAAATAAGTAAATAAGTAAATAAGTAAATAAGTAAATAAGTAAATAAGTAAATAAGTAAATAAGTAAATAAGTAAATAAGTAAATAAGTAAATAAGTAAATAAGTAAATAAGTAAATAAGTAAATAAGTAAATAAGTAAATAAGTAAATAAGTAAATAAGTAAATAAGTAAATAAGTAAATAAGTAAATAAGTAAATAAGTAAATAAGTAAATAAGTAAATAAGTAAATAAGTAAATAAGTAAATAAGTAAATAAGTAAATAAGTAAATAAGTAAATAAGTAAATAAGTAAATAAGTAAATAAGTAAATAAGTAAATAAGTAAATAAGTAAATAAGTAAATAAGTAAATAAGTAAATAAGTAAATAAGTAAATAAGTAAATAAGTAAATAAGTAAATAAGTAAATAAGTAAATAAGTAAATAAGTAAATAAGTAAATAAGTAAATAAGTAAATAAGTAAATAAGTAAATAAGTAAATAAGTAAATAAGTAAATAAGTAAATAAGTAAATAAGTAAATAAGTAAATAAGTAAATAAGTAAATAAGTAAATAAGTAAATAAGTAAATAAGTAAATAAGTAAATAAGTAAATAAGTAAATAAGTAAATAAGTAAATAAGTAAATAAGTAAATAAGTAAATAAGTAAATAAGTAAATAAGTAAATAAGTAAATAAGTAAATAAGTAAATAAGTAAATAAGTAAATAAGTAAATAAGTAAATAAGTAAATAAGTAAATAAGTAAATAAGTAAATAAGTAAATAAGTAAATAAGTAAATAAGTAAATAAGTAAATAAGTAAATAAGTAAATAAGTAAATAAGTAAATAAGTAAATAAGTAAATAAGTAAATAAGTAAATAAGTAAATAAGTAAATAAGTAAATAAGTAAATAAGTAAATAAGTAAATAAGTAAATAAGTAAATAAGTAAATAAGTAAATAAGTAAATAAGTAAATAAGTAAATAAGTAAATAAGTAAATAAGTAAATAAGTAAATAAGTAAATAAGTAAATAAGTAAATAAGTAAATAAGTAAATAAGTAAATAAGTAAATAAGTAAATAAGTAAATAAGTAAATAAGTAAATAAGTAAATAAGTAAATAAGTAAATAAGTAAATAAGTAAATAAGTAAATAAGTAAATAAGTAAATAAGTAAATAAGTAAATAAGTAAATAAGTAAATAAGTAAATAAGTAAATAAGTAAATAAGTAAATAAGTAAATAAGTAAATAAGTAAATAAGTAAATAAGTAAATAAGTAAATAAGTAAATAAGTAAATAAGTAAATAAGTAAATAAGTAAATAAGTAAATAAGTAAATAAGTAAATAAGTAAATAAGTAAATAAGTAAATAAGTAAATAAGTAAATAAGTAAATAAGTAAATAAGTAAATAAGTAAATAAGTAAATAAGTAAATAAGTAAATAAGTAAATAAGTAAATAAGTAAATAAGTAAATAAGTAAATAAGTAAATAAGTAAATAAGTAAATAAGTAAATAAGTAAATAAGTAAATAAGTAAATAAGTAAATAAGTAAATAAGTAAATAAGTAAATAAGTAAATAAGTAAATAAGTAAATAAGTAAATAAGTAAATAAGTAAATAAGTAAATAAGTAAATAAGTAAATAAGTAAATAAGTAAATAAGTAAATAAGTAAATAAGTAAATAAGTAAATAAGTAAATAAGTAAATAAGTAAATAAGTAAATAAGTAAATAAGTAAATAAGTAAATAAGTAAATAAGTAAATAAGTAAATAAGTAAATAAGTAAATAAGTAAATAAGTAAATAAGTAAATAAGTAAATAAGTAAATAAGTAAATAAGTAAATAAGTAAATAAGTAAATAAGTAAATAAGTAAATAAGTAAATAAGTAAATAAGTAAATAAGTAAATAAGTAAATAAGTAAATAAGTAAATAAGTAAATAAGTAAATAAGTAAATAAGTAAATAAGTAAATAAGTAAATAAGTAAATAAGTAAATAAGTAAATAAGTAAATAAGTAAATAAGTAAATAAGTAAATAAGTAAATAAGTAAATAAGTAAATAAGTAAATAAGTAAATAAGTAAATAAGTAAATAAGTAAATAAGTAAATAAGTAAATAAGTAAATAAGTAAATAAGTAAATAAGTAAATAAGTAAATAAGTAAATAAGTAAATAAGTAAATAAGTAAATAAGTAAATAAGTAAATAAGTAAATAAGTAAATAAGTAAATAAGTAAATAAGTAAATAAGTAAATAAGTAAATAAGTAAATAAGTAAATAAGTAAATAAGTAAATAAGTAAATAAGTAAATAAGTAAATAAGTAAATAAGTAAATAAGTAAATAAGTAAATAAGTAAATAAGTAAATAAGTAAATAAGTAAATAAGTAAATAAGTAAATAAGTAAATAAGTAAATAAGTAAATAAGTAAATAAGTAAATAAGTAAATAAGTAAATAAGTAAATAAGTAAATAAGTAAATAAGTAAATAAGTAAATAAGTAAATAAGTAAATAAGTAAATAAGTAAATAAGTAAATAAGGAAATAAGGAAATAAGGAAATAAGGAAATAAGGAAATAAGGAAATAAGGAAATAAGGAAATAAGGAAATAAGGAAATAAGGAAATAAGGAAATAAGGAAATAAGGAAATAAGGAAATAAGGAAATAAGGAAATAAGGAAATAAGGAAATAAGGAAATAAGGAAATAAGGAAATAAGGAAATAAGGAAATAAGGAAATAAGGAAATAAGGAAATAAGGAAATAAGGAAATAAGGAAATAAGGAAATAAGGAAATAAGGAAATAAGGAAATAAGGAAATAAGGAAATAAGGAAATAAGGAAATAAGGAAATAAGGAAATAAGGAAATAAGGAAATAAGGAAATAAGGAAATAAGTAAATAAGTAAATAAGTAAATAAGTAAATAAGTAAATAAGTAAATAAGTAAATAAGTAAATAAGTAAATAAGTAAATAAGTAAATAAGTAAATAAGTAAATAAGTAAATAAGTAAATAAGTAAATAAGTAAATAAGTAAATAAGTAAATAAGTAAATAAGTAAATAAGTAAATAAGTAAATAAGTAAATAAGTAAATAAGTAAATAAGTAAATAAGTAAATAAGTAAATAAGTAAATAAGTAAATAAGTAAATAAGTAAATAAGTAAATAAGTAAATAAGTAAATAAGTAAATAAGTAAATAAGTAAATAAGTAAATAAGTAAATAAGTAAATAAGTAAATAAGTAAATAAGTAAATAAGTAAATAAGTAAATAAGTAAATAAGTAAATAAGTAAATAAGTAAATAAGTAAATAAGTAAATAAGTAAATAAGTAAATAAGTAAATAAGTAAATAAGTAAATAAGTAAATAAGTAAATAAGTAAATAAGTAAATAAGTAAATAAGTAAATAAGTAAATAAGTAAATAAGTAAATAAGTAAATAAGTAAATAAGTAAATAAGTAAATAAGTAAATAAGTAAATAAGTAAATAAGTAAATAAGTAAATAAGTAAATAAGTAAATAAGTAAATAAGTAAATAAGTAAATAAGTAAATAAGTAAATAAGTAAATAAGTAAATAAGTAAATAAGTAAATAAGTAAATAAGTAAATAAGTAAATAAGTAAATAAGTAAATAAGTAAATAAGTAAATAAGTAAATAAGTAAATAAGTAAATAAGTAAATAAGTAAATAAGTAAATAAGTAAATAAGTAAATAAGTAAATAAGTAAATAAGTAAATAAGTAAATAAGTAAATAAGTAAATAAGTAAATAAGTAAATAAGTAAATAAGTAAATAAGTAAATAAGTAAATAAGTAAATAAGTAAATAAGTAAATAAGTAAATAAGTAAATAAGTAAATAAGTAAATAAGTAAATAAGTAAATAAGTAAATAAGTAAATAAGTAAATAAGTAAATAAGTAAATAAGTAAATAAGTAAATAAGTAAATAAGTAAATAAGTAAATAAGTAAATAAGTAAATAAGTAAATAAGTAAATAAGTAAATAAGTAAATAAGTAAATAAGTAAATAAGTAAATAAGTAAATAAGTAAATAAGTAAATAAGTAAATAAGTAAATAAGTAAATAAGTAAATAAGTAAATAAGTAAATAAGTAAATAAGTAAATAAGTAAATAAGTAAATAAGTAAATAAGTAAATAAGTAAATAAGTAAATAAGTAAATAAGTAAATAAGTAAATAAGTAAATAAGTAAATAAGTAAATAAGTAAATAAGTAAATAAGTAAATAAGTAAATAAGTAAATAAGTAAATAAGTAAATAAGTAAATAAGTAAATAAGTAAATAAGTAAATAAGTAAATAAGTAAATAAGTAAATAAGTAAATAAGTAAATAAGTAAATAAGTAAATAAGTAAATAAGTAAATAAGTAAATAAGTAAATAAGTAAATAAGTAAATAAGTAAATAAGTAAATAAGTAAATAAGTAAATAAGTAAATAAGTAAATAAGTAAATAAGTAAATAAGTAAATAAGTAAATAAGTAAATAAGTAAATAAGTAAATAAGTAAATAAGTAAATAAGTAAATAAGTAAATAAGTAAATAAGTAAATAAGTAAATAAGTAAATAAGTAAATAAGTAAATAAGTAAATAAGTAAATAAGTAAATAAGTAAATAAGTAAATAAGTAAATAAGTAAATAAGTAAATAAGTAAATAAGTAAATAAGTAAATAAGTAAATAAGTAAATAAGTAAATAAGTAAATAAGTAAATAAGTAAATAAGTAAATAAGTAAATAAGTAAATAAGTAAATAAGTAAATAAGTAAATAAGTAAATAAGTAAATAAGTAAATAAGTAAATAAGTAAATAAGTAAATAAGTAAATAAGTAAATAAGTAAATAAGTAAATAAGTAAATAAGTAAATAAGTAAATAAGTAAATAAGTAAATAAGTAAATAAGTAAATAAGTAAATAAGTAAATAAGTAAATAAGTAAATAAGTAAATAAGTAAATAAGTAAATAAGTAAATAAGTAAATAAGTAAATAAGTAAATAAGTAAATAAGTAAATAAGTAAATAAGTAAATAAGTAAATAAGTAAATAAGTAAATAAGTAAATAAGTAAATAAGTAAATAAGTAAATAAGTAAATAAGTAAATAAGTAAATAAGTAAATAAGTAAATAAGTAAATAAGTAAATAAGTAAATAAGTAAATAAGTAAATAAGTAAATAAGTAAATAAGTAAATAAGTAAATAAGTAAATAAGTAAATAAGTAAATAAGTAAATAAGTAAATAAGTAAATAAGTAAATAAGTAAATAAGTAAATAAGTAAATAAGTAAATAAGTAAATAAGTAAATAAGTAAATAAGTAAATAAGTAAATAAGTAAATAAGTAAATAAGTAAATAAGTAAATAAGTAAATAAGTAAATAAGTAAATAAGTAAATAAGTAAATAAGTAAATAAGTAAATAAGTAAATAAGTAAATAAGTAAATAAGTAAATAAGTAAATAAGTAAATAAGTAAATAAGTAAATAAGTAAATAAGTAAATAAGTAAATAAGTAAATAAGTAAATAAGTAAATAAGTAAATAAGTAAATAAGTAAATAAGTAAATAAGTAAATAAGTAAATAAGTAAATAAGTAAATAAGTAAATAAGTAAATAAGTAAATAAGTAAATAAGTAAATAAGTAAATAAGTAAATAAGTAAATAAGTAAATAAGTAAATAAGTAAATAAGTAAATAAGTAAATAAGTAAATAAGTAAATAAGTAAATAAGTAAATAAGTAAATAAGTAAATAAGTAAATAAGTAAATAAGTAAATAAGTAAATAAGTAAATAAGTAAATAAGTAAATAAGTAAATAAGTAAATAAGTAAATAAGTAAATAAGTAAATAAGTAAATAAGTAAATAAGTAAATAAGTAAATAAGTAAATAAGTAAATAAGTAAATAAGTAAATAAGTAAATAAGTAAATAAGTAAATAAGTAAATAAGTAAATAAGTAAATAAGTAAATAAGTAAATAAGTAAATAAGTAAATAAGTAAATAAGTAAGTAAGGAAATAAGGAAATAAGGAAATAAGGAAATAAGGAAATAAGGAAATAAGGAAATAAGGAAATAAGGAAATAAGGAAATAAGGAAATAAGGAAATAAGGAAATAAGGAAATAAGGAAATAAGGAAATAAGGAAATAAGGAAATAAGGAAATAAGGAAATAAGGAAATAAGGAAATAAGGAAATAAGGAAATAAGGAAATAAGGAAATAAGGAAATAAGGAAATAAGTAAATAAGTAAATAAGTAAATAAGTAAATAAGTAAATAAGTAAATAAGTAAATAAGTAAATAAGTAAATAAGTAAATAAGTAAATAAGTAAATAAGTAAATAAGTAAATAAGTAAATAAGTAAATAAGTAAATAAGTAAATAAGTAAATAAGTAAATAAGTAAATAAGTAAATAAGTAAATAAGTAAATAAGTAAATAAGTAAATAAGTAAATAAGTAAATAAGTAAATAAGTAAATAAGTAAATAAGTAAATAAGTAAATAAGTAAATAAGTAAATAAGTAAATAAGTAAATAAGTAAATAAGTAAATAAGTAAATAAGTAAATAAGTAAATAAGTAAATAAGTAAATAAGTAAATAAGTAAATAAGTAAATAAGTAAATAAGTAAATAAGTAAATAAGTAAATAAGTAAATAAGTAAATAAGTAAATAAGTAAATAAGTAAATAAGTAAATAAGTAAATAAGTAAATAAGTAAATAAGTAAATAAGTAAATAAGTAAATAAGTAAATAAGTAAATAAGTAAATAAGTAAATAAGTAAATAAGTAAATAAGTAAATAAGTAAATAAGTAAATAAGTAAATAAGTAAATAAGTAAATAAGTAAATAAGTAAATAAGTAAATAAGTAAATAAGTAAATAAGTAAATAAGTAAATAAGTAAATAAGTAAATAAGTAAATAAGTAAATAAGTAAATAAGTAAATAAGTAAATAAGTAAATAAGTAAATAAGTAAATAAGTAAATAAGTAAATAAGTAAATAAGTAAATAAGTAAATAAGTAAATAAGTAAATAAGTAGATAAGTAGATAAGTAAATAAGTAAATAAGTAAATAAGTAAATAAGTAAATAAGTAAATAAGTAAATAAGTAAATAAGTAAATAAGTAAATAAGTAAATAAGTAAATAAGTAAATAAGTAAATAAGTAAATAAGTAAATAAGTAAATAAGTAAATAAGTAAATAAGTAAATAAGTAAATAAGTAAATAAGTAAATAAGTAAATAAGTAAATAAGTAAATAAGTAAATAAGTAAATAAGTAAATAAGTAAATAAGTAAATAAGTAAATAAGTAAATAAGTAAATAAGTAAATAAGTAAATAAGTAAATAAGTAAATAAGTAAATAAGTAAATAAGTAAATAAGTAAATAAGTAAATAAGTAAATAAGTAAATAAGTAAATAAGTAAATAAGTAAATAAGTAAATAAGTAAATAAGTAAATAAGTAAATAAGTAAATAAGTAAATAAGTAAATAAGTAAATAAGTAAATAAGTAAATAAGTAAATAAGTAAATAAGTAAATAAGTAAATAAGTAAATAAGTAAATAAGTAAATAAGTAAATAAGTAAATAAGTAAATAAGTAAATAAGTAAATAAGTAAATAAGTAAATAAGTAAATAAGTAAATAAGTAAATAAGTAAATAAGTAAATAAGTAAATAAGTAAATAAGTAAATAAGTAAATAAGTAAATAAGTAAATAAGTAAATAAGTAAATAAGTAAATAAGTAAATAAGTAAATAAGTAAATAAGTAAATAAGTAAATAAGTAAATAAGTAAATAAGTAAATAAGTAAATAAGTAAATAAGTAAATAAGTAAATAAGTAAATAAGTAAATAAGTAAATAAGTAAATAAGTAAATAAGTAAATAAGTAAATAAGTAAATAAGTAAATAAGTAAATAAGTAAATAAGTAAATAAGTAAATAAGTAAATAAGTAAATAAGTAAATAAGTAAATAAGTAAATAAGTAAATAAGTAAATAAGTAAATAAGTAAATAAGTAAATAAGTAAATAAGTAAATAAGTAAATAAGTAAATAAGTAAATAAGTAAATAAGTAAATAAGTAAATAAGTAAATAAGTAAATAAGTAAATAAGTAAATAAGTAAATAAGTAAATAAGTAAATAAGTAAATAAGTAAATAAGTAAATAAGTAAATAAGTAAATAAGTAAATAAGTAAATAAGTAAATAAGTAAATAAGTAAATAAGTAAATAAGTAAATAAGTAAATAAGTAAATAAGTAAATAAGTAAATAAGTAAATAAGTAAATAAGTAAATAAGTAAATAAGTAAATAAGTAAATAAGTAAATAAGTAAATAAGTAAATAAGTAAATAAGTAAATAAGTAAATAAGTAAATAAGTAAATAAGTAAATAAGTAAATAAGTAAATAAGTAAATAAGTAAATAAGTAAATAAGTAAATAAGTAAATAAGTAAATAAGTAAATAAGTAAATAAGTAAATAAGTAAATAAGTAAATAAGTAAATAAGTAAATAAGTAAATAAGTAAATAAGTAAATAAGTAAATAAGTAAATAAGTAAATAAGTAAATAAGTAAATAAGTAAATAAGTAAATAAGTAAATAAGTAAATAAGTAAATAAGTAAATAAGTAAATAAGTAAATAAGTAAATAAGTAAATAAGTAAATAAGTAAATAAGTAAATAAGTAAATAAGTAAATAAGTAAATAAGTAAATAAGTAAATAAGTAAATAAGTAAATAAGTAAATAAGTAAATAAGTAAATAAGTAAATAAGTAAATAAGTAAATAAGTAAATAAGTAAATAAGTAAATAAGTAAATAAGTAAATAAGTAAATAAGGAAATAAGGAAATAAGGAAATAAGGAAATAAGGAAATAAGGAAATAAGGAAATAAGGAAATAAGGAAATAAGGAAATAAGGAAATAAGGAAATAAGGAAATAAGGAAATAAGGAAATAAGGAAATAAGGAAATAAGGAAATAAGGAAATAAGGAAATAAGGAAATAAGGAAATAAGGAAATAAGGAAATAAGGAAATAAGGAAATAAGGAAATAAGGAAATAAGTAAATAAGTAAATAAGTAAATAAGTAAATAAGTAAATAAGTAAATAAGTAAATAAGTAAATAAGTAAATAAGTAAATAAGTAAATAAGTAAATAAGTAAATAAGTAAATAAGTAAATAAGTAAATAAGTAAATAAGTAAATAAGTAAATAAGTAAATAAGTAAATAAGTAAATAAGTAAATAAGTAAATAAGTAAATAAGTAAATAAGTAAATAAGTAAATAAGTAAATAAGTAAATAAGTAAATAAGTAAATAAGTAAATAAGTAAATAAGTAAATAAGTAAATAAGTAAATAAGTAAATAAGTAAATAAGTAAATAAGTAAATAAGTAAATAAGTAAATAAGTAAATAAGTAAATAAGTAAATAAGTAAATAAGTAAATAAGTAGATAAGTAAATAAGTAAATAAGTAAATAAGTAAATAAGTAAATAAGTAAATAAGTAGATAAGTAAATAAGTAAATAAGTAAATAAGTAAATAAGTAAATAAGTAAATAAGTAAATAAGTAAATAAGTAAATAAGTAAATAAGTAAATAAGTAAATAAGTAAATAAGTAAATAATTAAATAAGTAAATTACGTAAATAAGTAAATAAGTAAATAAGTAAATAAGTAAATAAGTAAATAAGTAAATAAGTAAATAAGTAAATAAGTAAATAAGTAAATAAGTAAATAAGTAAATAAGTAAATAAGTAAATAAGTAAATAAGTAAATAAGTAAATAAGTAAATAAGTAAATAAGTAAATAAGTAAATAAGTAAATAAGTAAATAAGTAAATAAGTAAATAAGTAAATAAGTAAATAAGTAAATAAGTAAATAAGTAAATAAGTAAATAAGTAAATAAGTAAATAAGTAAATAAGTAAATAAGTAAATAAGTAAATAAGTAAATAAGTAAATAAGTAAATAAGTAAATAAGTAAATAAGTAAATAAGTAAATAAGTAAATAAGTAAATAAGTAAATAAGTAAATAAGTAAATAAGTAAATAAGTAAATAAGTAAATAAGTAAATAAGTAAATAAGTAAATAAGTAAATAAGTAAATAAGTAAATAAGTAAATAAGTAAATAAGTAAATAAGTAAATAAGTAAATAAGTAAATAAGTAAATAAGTAAATAAGTAAATAAGTAAATAAGTAAATAAGTAAATAAGTAAATAAGTAAATAAGTAAATAAGTAAATAAGTAAATAAGTAAATAAGTAAATAAGTAAATAAGTAAATAAGTAAATAAGTAAATAAGTAAATAAGTAAATAAGTAAATAAGTAAATAAGTAAATAAGTAAATAAGTAAATAAGTAAATAAGTAAATAAGTAAATAAGTAAATAAGTAAATAAGTAAATAAGTAAATAAGTAAATAAGTAAATAAGTAAATAAGTAAATAAGTAAATAAGTAAATAAGTAAATAAGTAAATAAGTAAATAAGTAAATAAGTAAATAAGTAAATAAGTAAATAAGTAAATAAGTAAATAAGTAAATAAGTAAATAAGTAAATAAGTAAATAAGTAAATAAGTAAATAAGTAAATAAGTAAATAAGTAAATAAGTAAATAAGTAAATAAGTAAATAAGTAAATAAGTAAATAAGTAAATAAGTAAATAAGTAAATAAGTAAATAAGTAAATAAGTAAATAAGTAAATAAGTAAATAAGTAAATAAGTAAATAAGTAAATAAGTAAATAAGTAAATAAGTAAATAAGTAAATAAGTAAATAAGTAAATAAGTAAATAAGTAAATAAGTAAATAAGTAAATAAGTAAATAAGTAAATAAGTAAATAAGTAAATAAGTAAATAAGTAAATAAGTAAATAAGTAAATAAGTAAATAAGTAAATAAGTAAATAAGTAAATAAGTAAATAAGTAAATAAGTAAATAAGTAAATAAGTAAATAAGTAAATAAGTAAATAAGTAAATTTTCCTGAAGAAAAATTGTGTGTGTATCAAATTTAGTTGAAAACTATAAAGATCAGCATTTCCAAAGGTTGAAATAATCCTAAAATTTTTTTTCCCAATTGCAAATGCTTCTGGTGAGAGATCATTTAGCATTTTTAAGCTTGTCAAAAACTACCAGAACGTCAATGGCCAAATAAAATTAAATCACTTAGCCATCATGGCCATCAACTATGACTCCTTAATTGATAATTTTGCAAGAAATAAATCACGAAAAAAATAATATAAATGGTCTATAATTTCTAACAACATATCTATCAAAAATGTTGTTTCTTTCGTCCAAATTTAGAAAATTGAGTACAAAAAAATAATTAAGAGGGCCTCAAAAATTGATTTTTGCCTACATGTTAAAATCCGCCTCTGTATATAATCTGATTAGAACTCTCCTGAATTCTTTTATTTAATTTAATTGTTATATATTTGTGTTTGACTATAACAATAAGAACAATCATAAACACAATTACAATAATTAGGAGATTACAACCGTATGATATATTTTTATGATACTATATTTTAACTGTTTGATATTTTTTACATTGATTTGCTGTTCTTCTTCTACTCGTATTTGTTCAAATGACATTTTATGAGTGAAATTTTTAATTGTGTTCTGGTTTATAAATATTTCTTTTTCTTCTATTGATTCCTTTAAATTAGAGAAGTAGTAATCCTTGATTTAAATTGAACAGTTATTATAGTTTAATAAACAGTTTCCATTTGATGTAGTCTGATTGAAGTTACATGTTTGAATATTAAGATTTATTGAATTTTTAATTAAAACCGTATCGATATCTAGTTCTAAAATTTCTAAATCTCTGTTTCGTAGTATTTGACAATTAGATTTTATTATACAATGTGTGCTGATTTGTAATTCTATGTAATTTATATTTTCAAAATTAAAAATTTCTTCAATATTAGAATTTATTTCATTACCATACTTTCCTTGTTAGGTATATGTACAATATTTCTCAATTTTACTGTTACAAAAGTTTTAGGTATTTTAATACCAAATATTAATTAGGTATTATTAAAAAGTGCGGTTCCTAATTGTAAGTATTTAAGCTTGTTATAATCAATTTCATATTTTTCAATTTCTTTATTTGTTAAAATATTTGGGTGTATTATGCCGTATTTGGCAGATACTACCTATACATTATCTTGTAATTGTTCTATTTTGTTTTACAATAGTTGTCTTCTGGTTAATTGTTCTAAATATACATTTTGCTCATTTTCTTCATTGATGAATTTATTTATTGAGTTTACTTCTTTTCCAATTTTCTTTCTGTCATTACTTATAGCTATTTTTAGATAACTTAAAGTTACGTTAAATTAATCATTAATTTGAATTTGTTGGTAATTATTTTTTTTCATTTCGTTAACTTCTAAGAGGTGATTTTGTATAGTCTGTCTCTGTCCTCTTCTTCCATTGTTCCAAATAACCATTTTGATATACTTCCAACTGCATTGACCAGTCCGCGTTTTTGTCTATGTTGTTTTGGTATTAAAGTCAGTAATTTATTTTTTACGTCCGATAGTTCTAACATAAGTAAGTCTTTATTCTTAGTTTTTATTAAAATAAGGTTATTTGTCATTCTGTTTAAAATGTCTTCTATTTCGTTTAGATTAACCACATGTAGCACTATGTCCGATTCAGTCACAATTTCTTAATTTTTTATGCATATGTCAGTGAATCCTGTTTGTTCCGTTAACGTTGTCAAAATCATCGTTCCGCTAGTCTGTGATATCCATGTTAATAGTATTATTAGTACTATCCAAATCTGAAAATTTTAAATGTCGTTTAATATTGCATGTATGTATTTTTTCTAAATTAGTTTTCTTATATTTTGGTTGTTCCTTATGTCTAAGTTTAGCTTTTCAATACTTTTTCTTTTAGTCGCTTCTAAATTGCGTTTAATTTAGTTTTCTTCAATTTTTCCTTGTTGAACGATATGGAATGATATCTTTCGTTGTAATTTCTAACTGCTTTTTTGAATCAACTATATATATCTTTATATCTGTATTTATTTGTTTTATATAATATCCGAAATTTTTCTGCAATTGTATTAAGCAGTCTTTCTATATCAGCATTTCCTGTGCTAGTCGCTTAGTTTTAGTAATATTTTCATTGTTTAAAAATTCTTTTATTCTAATAGCTTTAAATTCATTATCTGCTACTATTTTCTGTGGTTTTCCTATTTTTCTTCTAATTGTTCAATTATCGTTACATGATTTCTGTCGTTAGGTGGATAGGCTGCTCCAAATTTAGAGAATTTATCTATTGAAAAATGGAATCCTTTCATTACGTAAGTACCGATATGCATTATTTCATTTTTTGTTGATGATGTGTCTGTGTATGTGTTTTTGAATTTAAACACTCGTTTTGTTTTAATTTAAATTCTATTTTTATTTTTTAAGATTAGCACCTATACTACTGAACCGCACATTGGAACGAACTTATTTTGACTGACTTAAAACAGAAACAAATGATAATATTTACCCATACTGAACCACTGATCAGAAGTGCATCATCAGCACATATCGACTCACGGGAACTTTGTTGCAATAAAGTTCCCATGGAATCGCACAGTATGCACAACTTACTGTGGATACTCAGGTTACCCCGTGGCTCACTATGGCTTTACAAATAGCTCACCATGAATTTTATTTAAAAGTTAAAACGAATTTACAAAGATTATTAGCAGAATTCGCTATCAAAAAATGACAAATACAAGCAAAAAAAGACTGTTCAGCATGAACAATATGCAAATTTTTGTTTAATTGGGTTCCTATCGTATTTTATTTCTGAACATATTTCACACTGTTTTTTTTTTTTTATTGTCACATTCAAACACAGAGTGTACCCCTATGAATGTAGAGCATTGTGTTGAATGGAAGGAAGATTGATAGGTGAGAGGAAGAAGGAGGGAGAATGAGAGAGTGAACGTGATCACACAGGACACCGATAAAGAGATAGGCAGTCATTGTGGCATGTGTTATGCCTTTACCACAATGAACTTCAGTTTATCAGTGTCGACTAGGACCGCATGTAGCGCCAAAGGCCGAGCTTTTCGCATCCACTCATGTTGTGCGTGATATATTTGTACATGAATTGAAGGGACCCACAGTTTAATGCCGAATCCGAAAGACGAAGTGAAAAGCTTTTCATAGGAAATTTTTACTCTTGTAGATTTGCCATTGCCTGCCACGAGGTGGTGCCGTTAATTTTGTTGTTGTTGAAATTTTTTTTTTTATTATTTTATTAAAATATTTTTTATTTATTTTGCCTGTGCCGAGATTCGAACCCCTGACACTCTGCGTAACAGTCCAACGCACTAACGCTACGCTACAGCAACCACTAATTGATAACTAATTGGATTAACTCCATGAGTTTGGGATAGTATATCTCATTTCTAATATGACTGTAAGTTTCCTGTATACCTGAGTGCATACTTTCTCCAACGTGGTAAAAATAAATCTGTTTAACTGCTTTTGCTTCAGTTTCAATATCTTGTGGTCCATTGTGCATTTTGTAAATTTTATTTTTCTATCATTAGAAAACATTTCTATTAATTTTTCCTGAACTACATTGTAGCTATGTTCTGATAAATATTTCTGCCATGTCGTTAAAATCGCATTCTGCAATGAAAATTATCCTTTTTCCGTGTAAGTATTTTAATTCCTGAACCTTGTCGTTAGATAATATAATTTGTGTTTTATATTTGTTTACTATTTCTTCTTTAATATAAAAATGATCTTGTTTCTTCAGCTGAATGAATTGTTACCATTGAGGCATCATCCTCAATATTATCTATAATATTTAATTGTGATTCCTGGTCTTCTGAATTTTTAAAATTATTTATTTTATTAGGTTCCATACATTCTTCTTTTTCTTGACTTACGGTATTCTCTATCCAGCTTAAAAAATCTGATACCGGATTCTCTTTTCCTTAAATATTCTATGTTGAAATCATATTCGCCTAGTTTTAATATCCATCTTTGAAGTCTTAGGACATATATTTTCCTTTATATTTTGAATGTAGAAACTTAATTGGTTGATGATCGGTCCGGATTAGAAATCTTCTGCCATAAACATAGGGTCTTAAATAATTAACGCTCCATAAAATGGTCAGAAACTCCTTGTCCGTTGCGGAATAGTTCTTTTCGTGACAATTTAATGTTCTTGAGGCGAAACATACCGGATGTCCTTCTTGTGACAGAACAGCACCGATTGCATAGTTTAATGCGTTTGTGGTTAACGTAAAATGCTTTTCGAAGTTTGAAATCCGTAAAATTGGGTGAGAGCTAATTAATGTTCAATTTTATAAACGCTTCTATGTAAGTTGGGTCTTTTAGGTTTTATTTCAACATTCTTTTTTAGATATTTTGTTATTGGTTGGGCTACTTTCGTTAATTATTATATAAATATCCCGTTAATTCTTTAAAACTTTTAATTTTTCTTTCCGTTCTCGGTAATTCTAATGTTCCTATATATTTGATTTTATTTTGATTTTATTTCAATCCATCTTTTGTTCAGATATGACCTAACATTTCTTTCTCTTTTTTCATAAAATGATTGATGGCTAGCTGGTTGATTGATAATTAATTGTTTTTTCTCGACCTGTTCCTGAATTAGTATTTGGTGGTACCTCTTAGCTAGTTCTACGGTCGTGAAGTATTGAGCTGTACCTAATTTGTCTAAAATTGGATCTATGTTTGAAAGTGGGTATTTGTCGTCAATTGTGACTTCGTTCAGTTTCCTACCAGGAAACCGGTAATGGCATCTCTGTGTCCCTAGGTGAAACTATACTCTCTGTCTAACCAAATCAGTGGCGCCATTTTTCGCATTTAGTTCTGTCAACAATATTCAGTCCATAGACAATCAAGTTTCATACAACAACATATTTTTTTTCGCTAAAAAATGTGAAATTTTGTGCCTGCAAACTACAATATGTGGACATCATTGATTTTCTGTTTCAAATTGAATAAATCTGCTTTGGAATCTCATCGAATGCATGTAGACAACTAGTCGTTCAATAAGTTTAAAAATGGCTATTTTGATGTGAGAAACGAAGAACGTGGAAGACCACCGAAAAAGTTTGAAGATACCGCAAGCTTTACTCGATGAGAATGATGGTCAAATGCAAGAACAACTAGCAAAACAATTAAATGTGACCCAACAATGCATTTCTCAACGTTTAAAAGCCATGGGATTGATTTTGAAGGTGGGAAAATGGGTGCCGCATGAATTGACTGAAAGACAGCAAGAAAATCGAAAAACCACCTGTGAAATGTTGCTCGCCAGGCACAAAAGAAAGTCTTATCTTCATCGAATTGTTACTGGCGATGAAAAATGGATCTAGAAAGAAGACAATGCTCTGTCTTTTCTGGGTTCAGCGAGGTGTTATCTGGTCTGGCCTTCTGAAACCAGGTAAAACAGTTACTGATCAATGCTACCAAAAACAATTGGCCGATTTGAACGGTGCTTTGCGCCAAAAACGTCCAGAATATCAAGCTAAGCAACACAAAGTGATTTTTCTTGATGACAATGCACCATCACATCGAACAAAACCGACTCGGGAGTTGGTAGATTGGTACAGCTGGGAAGCCCTCCCCCATTGGCTCCATTTGACTACTACTTATTTTCATCAATGGGGAACGCACTTGTGGAGCAGCACTTCGATTCGTACGAAGATGTGAAAAATGCGAGAGGCATTTACAACTTGCCAGAGAGATTGGGAAAATGTGTTGCTAGCAATGGCCATTACTTTGCAGATTGAATGTATAACCATTCTTAAAAAAAAATACCGGTTTCATACTTGTACACCTGGTATAGTCAATTACGATTCAAATTTTTCGTTCATCAGAATTTTCAATCTTTTTGGGTACTACTATTAAAGGACTGGAATATCGCGAATTACTTTTTCTAATAATGCCCTGTTCCTCTATTTCTTGTATTTGTCGGCTTACCTCTGCCTCGTGTTGAAGAGGATATCGGTACAATTTAGCGTTTATTTGTTCATTTGTTGTCGTCCGAATTTCACGCTGTGCATTCATAGTGCTGCTCAGTTGGTCACCTTCTGAAAGAATAATTGTTTTAAACTTTTTTAAAATTTTTGCGACTTCATTATGCTCTTCTAGGTTCAATTGGTTTAAATTTATTTTTGTCCAGTTAAAGTCATTTGCTTCTAATGCATAGATTTCGAGATTATTGTAGGGGCTATTTAAAAATTTTGTTATTCTATTATTGAATGATATACATCCATTAATTAAATTTATCATTGTATTGAAACAATTAAGTAGATCGATTCCAATGATGAATTTATACTTTCGTCCTTTCAATTCAGTCATTTTCCAATTGATTTTAGCGTAAAATGGAAGATTAAATTCGTTAGGTGCATTTGTCATTATGTACTTCGTACTTAATCACTTCTTTATTTGTTATAGTACTAAATTCAATTGGCTTTTGTAATATTATTTTTTCAAAATCGTTTATTATGTTGTCGATGAAGCTTAAATTTGCTCCTAAAGCAATATATATTTTTCCATTAAATGTAAGCATTATTGTGGGTAAACAATCTGAGGCTGTTTCTGAAAAAAACAACATTCTTGGCTTTGTCGGAGTTGACCTGCATGAAATTGACATGGGTTTGGCTCAGAGTGTCCTGCTACTTGAACTTGATTCCTTTCTATGTTGTCTATTTCCATTGGTTCGTCTCGGTTTTGCCTAGGTTGAATTTCTCGTATTATTTGGGAATCGATTAAGATAATTATTATTGTTATTTATATTATCCTCTGCTTGCTCACAATACTACGGAATCTCCAAATTATTTTAGGTGCTATAAAAAAATTATAATTTTTAAACCGGAAGGGATGCGTTTTTCGTTTCAAATTTCAATGCAAAGTCAATTTAAGATGAAATTTAGCAATATTGAAAATTATCCAAAGTCATTTTAAAATTGGTGAGAAATGAAATAGCTGACAATGCATTAATTAGGGTTCAATATTCTTTATAATAATTTATGCAATAGCTTTGATAAATTCGTCAAATTTATCAGGTGCATTGTCTGTATTTATATATGTAACTCGCACGTTCTGCGTTGGATAGCGTATTCAAGATATTTACAGCAACCATTCATGCTGTATTCCACTTTTCAATTGTATTGCACATTTGCTTTCTGAAGTTAATTTCAGAAGGAGGTTCTCCAAAGGCTATCTCCAACTTGTCTCTATTACTCCTGAAGCGCGGGCAGTGAAATAGTATATGCTACGCGCAGCTCGGGCCAAACGGGTCATCCTCTCCAATGTTGAACCTATGTAGGTACTACTTGAAACACCCATGGTCACTTAGCAATTGCGTTAGGTGGTAATTCAATTCACCTTGTTTGCGTGATATCCACTCTTCCATGTTAGGAATAAGGTTTAATGTTCATCGACCCTTCTCGGATAACTCCTACTTTCGCTGCCACTCCATAATGGGGCGCTGCCTCTCCTCTTTTCTTGTTGCAGTCGTTGGTCTTTGGTGAAATTTGTCATATAACCGATTCATTTCTTGTGCATGCTAGTCAATTGGCACCATACTTGCGATGATGCAAATAGCGTCGTCCAATACCGTGCGATACGCATTGGCTACCCTAAGGCCACTGAGTCTATGCGTTGCGCAGATATATTTTTGAAGGCTCTTCTTACTGTCTGCCCAAATAGATGCTGCATATAGGATTACGGAAGTAGTAACAGTTGAAAGCAGCCTACGCCTGTCCTCCCGTGGGCCTCCAATGTTCGGCATGATGCGCCTTAGTGCGCTGTTTACTCTGCCTGCCTTTTCACTAGCGACTTTCAGATGCTCTTTGAATGTCATTCTGGTGTCTATAAGTACTCCTAGGTATTTAATCTATGGACGCGAGGGGATGAGATAGTTTGCAGCTGTGATGACCAGCTCTTCACCCGCTTTTCTAGTGCTCAGTAGCATGGACGACTTTGGTCTTCTGCGCTGCCAAATCCAACTTCGAGATATTAAACCATCTTCTCACCCTTGAGATGGTATCATTGCACGTGCCCTGTAGCGAGTCCATATGTTTAGCTACTGCTACTATCGCAATGTCGTCAGCATGACAAATAATCATTGTATCCTCGGGGAGATCCAGATTCATAAATTACGTTTCACAGCGTTGGTCCGAGCACTGAACCATACGGAACCCCTTCTTTGATCTGGTACCGCTTCGCGCCGTCGTCGGTATCATACACCAATACCGTGTTTTCGAAGTCGTTTGTTATAAGTTGCAATAAGTATTCCGGTACTTCAAATCTTTTTAATGCACTAATAATCTGAGTCCAGCGAGTTGAAAGTGTTTTTAATTTTCAAAGTCACGAATGCGCAGTATTTCTTGCCGTTTCTCTATTGTTTTCCACTGGTAGCTTCGCGTGCTATGTTCATCATCGCTTGTATTGCATTAACGGTGGATCGCCATTTTCTGAAGCCGAACTGACGTGCTGAGAGCCCTCCCGTCTTTTCAGTAAACCTGTTTGCTATAATGCATTCCTGAATTTTTCCAATTGTATCCAGCATTCGTAGTGGGCGGTACGATGCAGCTTCCCCGGATTTAGTAAAAGCATCCAACGCTTTCGTTTCCAGGAGTCTGGAAAGACGCCCTCCTTCCGGCACGTGTCAAATAGCTTCGCGTGTCTGGTTTCGCCTTGACTGCTGTCTTGAGTGCCTCGTTGGGAATGCCGTCTAATCCTGGAGCCTGGAATCATCAGCAATCCTTCTTAGAGTTGCCAGTACCTCATTGGTAGTGACGTCTGGTGCTTGCACGCACGTGTGCTGTTCCCGAGCGAGTTTCTCTTGGAAGAGAGTTGTAACCACTTTCCGCCTCAGTGTAGGGGACGTGGGCCTTTGACCTTTTTCATTACTCTCTTATACGCCAAACCCCAGGGATCGAGTTCAGCGCTGTAGCCTAGCTTCTTAAAATAGCTATTCTTGCTGGTTCTAATAGCATTTTTGAGCGCAGTTCTACAAGTCATATATTTGTACTATCTGACTTTCCATGTGGGTAGAGAGCGAGCCCTCTGCGCTTTCTACGTGCTTGAAGGCATGTCTTCCTGGCTGCTGCTATCTCTTCTTTCAACCAGTACACTGGTTTCCTGGTGAGCCTTGTATGACGAATCGCTGCGTCACATGCATCTTCAAGTGCTCCGGTGTTATGAGCTGCCATATCAGCAGCTGATTCGACCTGGAACGTTGCGTCGCACCAAACAATATTAAATATTTCAGCGGGAAACTCGTGCTTCTTCTATCCTTTCTGCTACGCCTTTTGGATGCGAATTTCGAGGGGTGTAACTTTGGTAACAACATCGATTATAATGGCTTTGTGTCCATCACTATACGTATATATGTTGCTTGTGCACCATTTGGCAGACCGCGCTACCACGTTGTGTGCGAAGTTGTAGTCTATTATAGACCTACCTCTACCCGTGTTGAAGGTATATGCCCCAAATTCATTTAACAGTTCCTCTCTCGAGGAATATACTGCCTCGTCGGTTGGTGTAAGCGCTACCACACCAATGCTGTCATCATAGCTTCAAATGCTTCAACGCTCATACTAGGTGGAGCGTAACAGCTGCAAAATAAATGTTACCTAACTTGATCCATGTGAAGCTCTCTTTGACGGTGTCCATTCTTCTTTGCAGAGTGGCGTTCACTAGCGCCCACATAGCTGCCTTGTCCGAGTCCGATGCCCAGCAATGTTCATCTAGGTTGACATATTGCTCCGAGAGTAACGCTACGTCGAAGCTATTTTCTATTGTTATTTGTCGGAGGAGATCCTGTGCCGTCTTGGAGTGGTTGAGGTTGAGTTGTATCATTTTCATGTTCTCTAGACTTTTCGCGCCTTTTGAATCAAAAGATATTTGGCGCTCCTTGCTCCATGTGCTCCTTCGCACATAGCACATTTTTCCTTATTTGTGCAAGCTGCCGCGAAGTGTCCCCTTTCTCCACATTTCATGTAGAACCTCGTTCTATCTATATCCTCATTGCAGCGTTGCGCAATAAGACCATAGCCCCAGAACTTACTGAAAACAATGATTGGGGGGTTCAACTTTCCTTATCCTGCTTAACTTACAGCCGATGCGGACTCGTTGCGCTTTTATCACTATTTTCGCGTCCTCTGATATGTCTCTACTGGGGCACACCTTTTTTGCTTAGAGGCCTCTCTAAGGGTCTCGTATAGAACACTTCTTTCGGTACTGGTGTTGGCCATTGTTGCTGCTTATCTCCATTTTCAACATTCCCTCTGTGTAAGCGCTTAATTTAGACATTCCTTCAACCATTATAGTACACCAGGAGCTTGTTAGTTTGCGTCAATAGTGATTTCTCGATGTTCGTCATCCTAGACTGCCTTCCTGATGCAGTTGCCGCTGCGCGGGAGGCATCATTATCTGCGATAGTACGACGCTGTTCCACGCTGATGGATACTCCTGTGGGCTTCTCCAAGTGCCCAGCCGACTTCTGCTTGTCCTAAGTGACTGCATTACTTGCTGTAGTCGCATTTGTCGCCTTCGTGGTGCTCCTTTGGGTCGCCTTCCTGATAGCCTGGTGTTCCATGTCGATGAGGTTCGGTGATGCCGCTATTTTTGGTGTTGTTTTTAACATGCTTGTGCCGGACTTATCTGGCGATTGCGCAATTTTTCGCCCTTTGAAAGGGTTTATCGTCTCCTTTTCATTTACATCTGTTATTGCGTTGCCCGAACGTACAGTTGCCTTAGAAATCCTGTAATTGTCTATGCAAGCAGTGAGGCTACGCGGGGGTTGACGCAGGACCTTATGAGTATCTGCGTTCAGAGCCAGGTCAAAGCAAATCGGGAGCAATCTCAACCAAACCTGTACCACCAACTTAATGGTGACGGACCCCGATCGTACAACTAGGCCTGCCAAGGTTTTACCGGGACGGCGGCAGTTGAGGCATTAGCCGGACAGCCATTTTTCGCAGGATTTCACTCTGCAGGAATGCCAAAGCCGTCAGCTCAGAGGAATCAAATTCAAATTATGGTTCCAGTACCATTTCGCCATGACCCTACTGGTCTCAGGTTCTGACGTCCATTGTCCGTATACATAGTACTAATCATATAGCCCCACCGTCCACGCCAACTCGATCCCTTCGACTCAACGGTGGAAACCGAACAGTGTCTAACGATGGTGCTTACATTTTTGGCACTATCTTCTGTTGTCGTTCACAAGGATTCCGGGCACCTGCATCGGCCAAAAACATAACACACACCTTGTTGACAGAGTCATAGGGTAAGTTAGTAACGCGATACATATGCTCGAATTCCGTAACGCCATCTCGCGATGTCACCCTGGCGTGGGGACACCTACACCAAGGACCGTCCGTGCTCGTCCTCTCGCAGATCTTCATTAGGTATTGTGTTCTTTTAGGACACACCCTCCACCTCTGCCGATATTGGTCGGGACTGCTTATTCGGTATTCGCAGCTAACCAGCATCACTGCCGTCCATCCAGCTATTCGCCACCCGCTGACCCCCACAGTAGCCTAAAGCTCGGCACTTTGATGCATCTCCTGTCTGGAAAAGCTACATAATAAAATTGAGTCATTTCGAAAAAAATTTCTTATTTTTACACTGAGGAGTTTTTGTTTGAATCTTCTTTTCAATCTTCTACCATATGACCATCGAATAAAACTTATTAATCTACCGACATTAAAGCAGAAAAAAAAATATGAATGTAACATTTTTATAAATTTTTTAGTAATTTAATATTTTTGTATAGTCTATAAGATAGATAATTTTTCTCTATCCCGTATCCGTAACTTCTTTTTTATCAACAACCCAGATTGGGACCGAGAAGGTTTAATGATATTGTTGCGAAGGAGGTCGGATATTTCCCTATTCACGGATATGGGAAGGCTTTGGAATAGACAGGTTCACTGTCAACTGTCCTGATGGTTGCTACGACATTTGTGTTATATGGTAATGTGTTATTCGGTATGTGAAATTATATTTTGAACGTCTTTGCAATATAAATATAAGAGGATCTCTTCTCTGCCTTCATAGTATAGAACCCCCCTTCCAAACCAAACTTGACGTGTGGTGTCTATGATACCGTCAAATGTTTGCAGTGAGACTAAGATGAATAATTGTAAATTTTTGTCCAAAATATTTATGGTGCATTTCTGCTGGATTTCGTTGGTGCCTTGAATTTAACTGAAAAGGTATTTTCGATGTTTTTAATACCCTTTAGGCTCTCAAGATTCTTTACATAATTTTTTGCGGTACCTGTATCGATTAGGACTGTCATGCTGACAGAAGGAGGGACTTAGGCCTAAAAAAATTTTTTCGTCAATCGGTCATTCGGGTTGTCGTATGTCAATGTAATCGACGTCAACCCAGTGATCTTCAATTGTATCGTAGTCTTGTTGTAACTGTCCCAGATCATTTATGCGTTGCACTTTCTGGGCCTTTCTTCTTGCCTGTCACTGTCGAATCGTCTCTTTTGATCTCTTCCCTATTGTCAAACTGCAGTCCCCTTTGAGCGTTATAATTGATTCTGATTTCATGATTTACTTTATAAAGTAAATAAAAATAACTTTAATTCAAATTACTTCCAAAATGTAGTACAACTAGTTTCCTATCTTCTAATATAATTCTTTATATTTGCCGAATCACTTCACTTAAAGATTGTACAAATTGAATATTATTTTTATTGATGACCTTTTTTTTAGTGTTGGTTGTCGTTGTAGCTGAAGAAGATCAGGTTGTAAGGAAGAGCTTGCTGAGGTTATGGTTCCTCATTTCGTTGTATTTTCCATGGTTTTTTCTTATGGAGCCACTTGAAAGTTTATTACAAAAATTTTTCTTTGACTTTCACTTCTGACGTTATGTTATTTTAAATTTAAGTTTCACAACGCTAGCTCATTTGGCAGCAATTTGTTCAATTAACCTCGAAGGCAGTTAGTAATTTTTTAGAAGAAAATTAGTTTTCATTTACATTTGGTTTTTGATTTGGTTGTGGTTGTTTCACAAAGACACCACTTGCAATACGAGTGCAGTAGTTTGTTATGGTCACAGTTGTTGTTGTCACGCGCAAACTTGCAGACATAGCGTCAGCAATTCCATGGGAAAGGAATTCTGAACGAACGGTTCCGCGTATAGCGTATTGCCACCCATGCGCTGGTGTTAACTTATACTCTACGCTAACATTTTCTGTATTCCCTGACATTATAATTATTAAATTATATAAGATTACAACCAGCCTTTAATTTGATAAAAAATACAGTCCATGCTTTTGAAAATTCCCTGATATTTCTCTTCACAAATATTGTTCTTAGACAAAAATTGGTTACATTTTGTGTGAGTGAAATATTTGAAGAAATACGCTATATGATGCTATATTACTATAGAAAAGGTAAAACCGCTGCAAAAACATGCCGAAAAATTTGTTCAAAACTTAACTTCAAAAAATAAGGGTCGAAATGACGAAAATATGAGAATATTTTTTTTAAGGTGTTGAGTAAAATATATTGCTCAAGTACTTTAATATGGGTATCATTTGCGCGTATACAAGCGGCACTAAACAATACCCAAAATAAACAATTGGCGACCGCATAAATTGGCATTTACTTAAGTTTACTTCAAAATGATAAAGCACATGTTGGTCAAAAATTATTTTAAGAATTTCCAAATAGAATATCATCCAGCCATCTTTTCAACCAGGATCAATTCACGAAAAATAGTAGAAATAAACCTGTCGAATTACGTAGTGCAATGGTATTCGAGTATATTCATACTGACCTTGAGGAATATCAATTGAGGTGTATTTAATCCATTATAGAAAAACATGTTTCCCTCTAAGTATTCTAAACAGTCTTCTATTAAGGGTAAAGGAAAATTATCACGTCATCAATTATTTTCCCAACTAAATCACGTTTATTGTATGATAAATGTCTGGATGAAAGGGGTTTAATCAGTTAAACGGATCATCGAGTACAATCATCCTCATATCGATCAAATAGTCGGCAATTAAAGCAGCCAGTTTTTTCAGTGGCAACAACCTGTCCGATAGTAGCTTTAGCGTGTAGAAGTTCAAGAATTACAACAATTCGCAAGACATCAGTGGCAGAGGTTTGCCTTCACTGACACTAACTAGCGAACCAGATTTCGCTTTGGTCTGCCTACTTGAACTAAGTCCAAAGAAGTTTGAGATGTTAAAGAGACAAAACATGTTACGTAGTGCTAGTTGAAATCTGACTTTATTAACGGCGCGCTGGCCTTTTTATATGTTTTACAAACTGTTATACTAAGCTAATTATAACAGTTATATCTTATGCTACCTACTTACTCGCATGGGTTTAAACATGCGCCTGCTACTCACATGCATTTGAACGTTCAGAACCATTAGCATGCATCGAGTTCAGTGGCCGCCAAAAGTGCAGCGCTAGCATAAACGTTACTCAATGCATTGTCGAACATATGCAGTTGTGAGAATGGAATGTGGGATAGGTTGTGCTTCATATATGTATACGCTACACCCTAACCCTTAAGAGAAAATTTAGGGGTTACAATAAGTTTTCCTAGACTTGATAATTTATATAAGTATGTAAAGTTATAATTAATGATTTTAAATGAAGTTTTTGTTTTAGGCTTAATTTTTAATGATTTTAAATAAAGTTTTGTTTTTGGCTTAATTTTTAAAATTAAAAAAAAATAATTAGGTTAGAAATAAATATATTTTTGTGCTTCAATTATATATAGATTTATAGTAATAGTTAAATATGTAAAAATTAAAAAAATATTTTCTTAAAGTATATATATATGGTTTTAATTGGTTATTATGGACTTTCTTATTTATACCATTATAATCTATTATAGTACTAACTCCTATTCTAAAATTCTAAATGGGCCCTTATAAGGTAAATGGTTTTTCTTCCTGTCTTCTATTTTAAGTAAAACTAAATCTCCTATATCTGCTTTAAGTGTATTTGTATAACCTAAATTCTTATCTGTATTTTTTTCTTTTGCTCTATTTAGCATTTCTTTTGATTTATTTAAAACAAACTTCAATCTGGTACGCATCTCGCACAGATAATTGTCAAAATCATAAAACTCTGTTTTTCATTTGGTAGGAATGGTAGTTTTCCCTAAACTAACTCATGTGGTGTATATCCTGTATCTATGTGTGGGGTTGTTTTGAATGTGAAAGTGAAATATGGGATCCATTTCCCCCATTCATGGTCAGTTGTTGATGTCAATAGACCCTGTGGTTTCTTTCAAGTGAGCCTTTCTGTTGATGGTGATAAGGTGCAGAAAAAGTTTGTTTTGTTTTCAATAGTTCGCATATGTTACGCATTAGCTCATTTTTGAACTCCGTCCCATTGTCGGATTTCAACACCTGAAAGTGACCGTATTTCAAAATTATTTGCTCAACCAATGTTCGTGCAACAGTTTCTGCATCTTTTTTTGACATTGGGTGTGCAATTACAAATTTTGTCAGCTCGCATTGTATTGTCAGTATGTAGGGGTATTCGTTTGAAATACGTAATGGGGCTACGGTGTCGATTGACAATGTTTGAAAACTATCGCTAGGGGTCTGTCAGCATGAGTGGCTCTTTTTTGTGCCGAGTTTGTTTACTTTTTTCGCATATGTCACATTGTGACACAAATCTCTGTTGTACATGTTTTTCCACACATATCTTTGTTTTAATTTTATTAATGTTTTTTTGACTCCTAAGTAGCCATTGTTATGGTAATCGTTAATTTGTTTGTATTTTGTCAGGTCATCGTGTAACCTTTTTGGTGGTTAATAAATTAGTATTTTCAGTTGAGGACTTTGTGTGTGAGGACTTTTACTTTTCGTTGTTTTTGTATATACTTCTTTAAATTCTTTATTCGTGAATAATTAGAATATTTTGTCATTGTTGGCTAGCACTAGCTCTTTAATATTCTCTTTCTTCATTTAGATATCAGTTTCCTCAAGATTGGATCTAGTTTCGATGAGTTATCGCTGTATCTCGCATACGTGTTAAAATTTTTATTCATATTTTTTTCTTCTTTGGATCGAGGCGAAACTGGTTTCGCTGAATTATCGCTATGCCGTACGTGCACGATATTATTTTCAATATAAATATTTTCTTTTTCTATATTTTCATTAAATTGCAATTTCTTTATATTTCCGACGTCACTAACGGATGTACAATCCCATATTAGAAGTTGATCAGACATTTATCAGCATTTATCCTTATCATTTTTACTATGGTATATGGCAAATATTTTCTTTTTCTATATTTTCATTAACTTGCAATTTCTTTATATTTCCGACGTCACTAACGGATGTACAATCCCATATTAGAAGTTGATCAGACATTTATCAGCATTTATCCTTATCATTTTTACTATGATATCCCTCTACCATGTTTTCATTATTTGCCTCTTAATTTTTATTAATGTTTTCCTTATTTGCCATGCCTCTTGTTATTATAAGTGTTTTCTTCACATTTTCGTAATTTTCATGCGGTATCATTTGTTTCAACATTTCAGAATCAATTTGGATTCTTGATAATGCATCGGCATTAGTGTTCATTTTTCCTTTCTTGTAAATTATTTCGTAGTTGTAATCAGCCAAACCTACACGAATGATGAGGGATTTTTAGGAGAAAATAAGGAAATTAATGGTCTATGTTTAGTTACTACTATGAACTTTCTTCCATAGAGGTAGGGTTTGAAAAAGTTGATTCCCCAATGTATCGCTAGTAGTTCTTTTTCTATTACTCATTTATTTAGATCGTGTTTTTGCAGTGATTTGCTGGCATAAGATATTGGCAAATCGTTGCCAATTTCGCCTTGTGATAGAATGGCGTGTAACGCATAATTGGATGCATTGGTGGTAAGAATAAATGGTTTATTGAAATCTGGATACCGCAATAAAGGTGGTGTAGTTAGTTTCTCTTTCTGTGTGTCAAATTCTATTTGACGTTCTTCATTCCATGTAAACTTCGTCTTCTTTTTCAAAAGAGAATTTAGACTGTTTGCAATGTCTGCAAAATTTGGAATGAATCTTCTATAGTAGTTACAGAATGCAACGAATCTTCTTACTTCATCGTCATTTTCTGGAATTGGGTAATTTTTTACAGTGTCATACTTGGCGGGGTCAGTTCTGACTCCTTCACTTGTAATCAGATGACCTAAATATACTACCTCGGGACGCAAAAAGCAACATTTTGCAGCATTTAGTTTCAAATTGTACCGTTGAAGTCTGTTTAGTTAATTTACTAAGTTTTGATTGTGATGAGACATAGTGCAGCCATGCATAGTTATGTCATCCACGTATAAAAATGATTCAGATTCTTAACCTGATAGTGATATTGTTAACATTCTTTGGAAGCTGTTTGAGGAGATTTTCAGTCCGAAAGGAAGTCTTTTAAAGTGAAAATGTCCGAAAGTCCACTACAAGTCTCCATTTCTTTTTGTCGTTTGTGTTCTTTTTAGGAACCAAAAGGAGTGTGGCATTGTATGGGCTGACCGATGGCTCAATTATATCGTCTTTCAACATTTGTTGTACTTGCTCATTAACACGTGTGTGTGCGTGTGTGGTAGTCTGTAATTTTTTATATACACCGGAGTGTTGTCTGTAGTAGAAATGTTTTGTTTATAGAAATTGTTAGTAGATAAAAGTTCGTTGTCAATGTGAAATACTTTTTGGTATTGTCTGAATATTTTTGTTAAATCGTCTTTTGCGTTTTTGTCCGTGCTTTTAATGTGTAAAATATGTTTCAGTCTTTCTTCGTTGTGTGAATGTTGGTCATTGTTGTATTTTAAAATGTCATAGTTTGTCAGTGAATCCGTTTCTAGTTGAATGCCTTCCAGAATTACTTCAGTATCGGTAGTGTTTAGAATTTTTATATGTGTCATCCCTGTTTTTGCGGAAATATAATTGCTGAGAAAAATTCCAGATTGTAGCTCTTTATTAAAAATTACTCTGTCTTCGGTTAAATTTAATTTTAAAGCTTGAATTATTTCAGTTCTTGGCGGTATTTTTATAGTGACTGCGTTATGTGTTTTTGTGTGCATTGGTAATGTATAGGTAGTTGTAATGTAATGTCTTTAAAAAGTCTCTGCCTAGTATACAATCTGTTTCAATTGGAAAATCATAATTAACTACTTGGAAGTCGTGTTCAAAATCCCCTTCTCCAAAGTTCAGTTTTAATGTAATTTTCGCAAGTGAAAAAATTTGTTAGTCTGTTATCACGATTAATTTACATTTCTCATCTGGATTGTAAAAATCGTCGTATCAATGTCGTAGATATGTCATTAAGTTATTTTTGTATTTTAATTTTATGAAATTTGTATTATTATCCGATTCTTTGAATACTTTTAATTTTGGCTGGCTGGAATGACTGTGTCTGTCGAGCCCATGACGTTTCCCTGATAGTATACAGTATGTATCATTGTTTGTGTCATTGCCCACATATCTGTTCCTATTGTAGTTGTTGTTGTATTGACTCATGTTATCGTTTCGGTCGTAGCTATTGTTATTGTTTTGCATTCTGTTTCTGTTGTTGTTGTTGTTTTAATTTTGAGTTCTGTTCTGGTTTCGTCTGAAATTATGGTGGTTGTTTTAATTTTGGTTTCTGTTTGATGTAAATGGATTATTGAAGTTCTGATCTACATTAACGTTTGGCCTTGAATTATATCGAGCATTGCCACTGTTGCGAGGCGAGCTGAATGTTCGCTGAAATTTCATAATTGCATTTTGTTGTGGTAATGATTCGTTTTCAAGTTCAAGAGCTAATTCTGCGGCTTTCGTTAAATCTTTTGGACGCGCAGCGAAAATTTTTGATTTTATATTTGCATTCACTTTGTTATTGCACCATGTAATGACATTCTTTTCAGCTTCAGTGCCTGATGAACCCAAATTTTCAATGCCCAACCTGTTCAGTTCTTCTATAATGTTAAGTAACTTTTCTTTGTAAGTATTTATATGCAAATTTCGTTGTTGTAAGTCGCTTAATCTTGTCTTTAATTGTGCTGTTGTCATGTTGTCTTTATATCTGTTTGCAAAAGTTGCTTTAATATTTCAAAATTTTCTGGCCTCGTATGGCTGCCCAGCGATGTGCGAACATTTGCCGTCAGTTTGGCATGATAGACATACTGTAGGAAATCAATTTTGCCCTCTGCATTGAGCGTTTTAGATATTTATAAGTTCGGCTGTGATAATAAAACTTTCTAATTCCCGAAAATTGCCAGAAAAAGTGGGCAATGCCTTTAAGACAGTTTCTAGGCTAAAGGCAGACATGATTATTTCGTGCAATTGTTCTTTTCCTGGCCTGGGGCGTAGGACACAAGGTAAAGCTCGTGTCAGCCGCAGGTGCGTCCATGGTCGGTCCTTGCGCTTCTACGTTTCAAGTCAACACACAGCCTGCTCGTGGCGTTCCCTGGATAGCGATCTGACAACCGTCAGTGAGTTAACTAATGTGTGCGGCGGGCTTCTCCATGGCCTTGAATGAATGGTTGTGCGTCGGGCTTGGAACCCACCACGTTAAAATACCCACCAATGAATCCTCCAAATAACCTTATGCTGGAGAAAATAATTCGAGCTGCGAACATCGACATCTCTGGCACTATCTTCTACAAGAGTATCATGCTGCTAGCATACGCTGATGATATTGACATCATTGGCAAAAACGCTCGAGCAGTCAGTGCAGCATTCTCCAACCTGGAAAGGGAATCTCGTCGTGTGGGTCTAGTGGTGAAAGAGGACAAAACGAAATACCTTGTGTCAACAAACAAAGAGTCACGGCGTCTTGGACAAAATGTCACTGTTGACAACTACACTTTTGAAGTCGTCAAGGGTTTCGTTTATCTAGGATCCAGCATAAACACCAACAATAATGTTAGCCTTGAGATCAAGCGGAGACTAACTCTTGCCAACAGGTGTTACTACGAGCTCAGTAGGCAATTGCGAAGTAGAGCCCTCTCTCGACCGACGAAAATAACGCTCTATAAGTCCCTCATCCTTCCCGTCCTAATGTATGCCGCAGAGACGTGGACATTGACCATCAATGATGAGAGACTGTTAGGAGCGTTCGAGAGGAAGATACTCCGTAAGATCTACGGTCCAGTATGCGTGGACGACGTGTATCGAATAAGATGGAACGATGAGCTGTATGAGCTGTACGCCGACACTGACATAGTCAAGCGTATAAAACTCCAGCGGCTTCGCTGGCTGGGTCATGTTGAGCGAATGGAAGAAAGCGCTCCGGCTAGAAGGGTGTTTTATTCAAACCACGGTGGAGGAACACGCAGAAGGGGACGTCTTAATCTCCGTTGGAAAGACCAGGCGCAGGGCAACCTGACTGCACTTGGCCTTATCAACTGGCGACAGCGCGCGCATAGCAGAAGTGACTGGCGGAGCTTTGTGGAGGCGGCCAAGACCGATCATCGGTTGTAGTGCCAGCTAAGTAAGTAAGTAAGTAAGTTCTTTTCCTATTTCGGATTCTTGTTCTTCTTCCCTTTTATTTTCAGCTGTTCTACAAGAGCATCTTGAGCGGTTTTAAGAATTTTATAGAATTCTATTTTTAGTGGTACTATTTGTGTTTCTTGGTCACTTTGACCAGCTAATAAATCGAATTGTTCTTTGCATCTATTAAGTTCTTCCTGTTTTGCTAATATGGTGGCTTGTTTGTAGCCCCTATTTGATTGAACTTTTCCTTACGTTTTTATAAATCCTTTCTACTTCTCCTAGTAAATTTTCCATGGATGTTGTGGCAATATATATGTTTAAGCCACCCTAATTTAAGCCCTCTCCTTTTCTATTCTTTCTCTTTACTTTCTCTATTCTTTCTTTTCCTATTTTTCCCATCGCTACCTTCTTTCTTTTTATTCATTCCTTACGAATACCTATAACCACTTTAAATCTTGCTTATCCAAATTGCCACATTCCTGCTCAAATTGATGTAATAATTGGAGGTGATTTATTGCCCCAAATCCTTCTAGAAGGATTACGAAAGAACATCTGTGGTAATCTATTGGCACAGAATACTATATTTGGCTGGATCATCAGTGGTTCAGTTAGAGAACACGTAGCTGCACATTCCACGCAAGTGGAACCAATCTCCAATGAATTGCTAGCTCCCAATTAAAGCAATTATGGGAGCAAGAAGAAATCCCACAAGCACTTCCACTCTCGCCTGAAGATCAAGCTTGTGAGGATTTACTTTTCTACTACGAAAATAAATTCAGATGGTCGTTACGTTCTCAGGTTGCCATTTAAAAAAAGTTTTCCCAAAACTATAGCGTTAGGCCATTCAAGGGCCACTGCACTTCAACAGCTTAGTGGAATGGAGCACAGTTTGCAAAAAAAGGTTGACCTGAAAACCATTTATGACGAAGTACTACAAGAATATCTCAGTCTCGATCATATGGAAATAACTCATTCTCAAGAAGTTAAGTATTTCCAATGGAAAGTACTTCACATTTTATTCACGCCACCATGCGGTGATTCGGCCTGAGAAAGTAACTACCAAACTCCATGTGTTTTTCAATGCTTCAAAAGCCACTAGCTCAGGAATTTCTCTTAACGATGTTCTCTAAGTATACTGGTCCCACTCTTCAACCAGACCTAATGCTACTCATTCTTCAATGCAAATGTTCCGATTCGTTTTCAATGGAGATATGAAGAAGATGTACAGACAAATTTTGGTACGTAAAGATGACCAAGATTTCCAGCGAATTCTTTTTCGCGACTCCATGAATGCTCCTATCCGAGATTTTAAACTCAAAACGCTAACGTTTGGAGTTAATTGCGCACCGTATCTAGCCATCAGAACTCTCCATCAGTTGGTAAAAGATACGAAAGAACAATGCCCTCTCGCGGCTAAAATTCTACTCGAAAATACATATGTCGATGACATTCTTTCTGGAGGCCATGATGTGGACACAGCTATCGAATCACTGTCTCTAGTAATTTATTGTCTTGGCTCAACTGGATTTCCTCTGAGAAAAATCAGCATCCTGCCATATTAGAAAATATCCCAGTAGAGGATCTGTTAGATTCCGATTTCCTACGGCTTCAAAGTACAAGCTATACTAAAACTCTCGGGATTCGTTGGAACGCAATTTCTGACTCATTTTCTTATACCATTACACCAATTTCATCAGTGAATGGGCAAATTCTCTCTTCAGTCGCGAAACTTTTTGACCCGGCAGGATTACTTTCACCAATTATGATTCAAGCCAAGATGTTATTACAAGAGCTTTGGCTAGATGGAACTGACTGGGATGAATGTGTCAAGCCTGTATCCCTCACTCAGTGGATTCAGTTCGCAGAAAAACTCCCAGGAATTACCAAAATTTTAATTCCTCGTTGGATCGGATTCTTCCCGAACCAACAAATCCAGATTCATGGATTTTGCGACGCTTCAGAGAAAGCATATTGTGCAACTCTCTATCTCCGTACCTCTTCTTCAGCACATCTCTTAGTTGCTAAAGGAAAGGTCGCACCCATAAGAACGGTAAGCCTACCACGCTTAGAGTTATGTGCGATTCTCAGATAGTGCTGCCATGGTTAGAAAAACTACCTCACACATGGAAGACTTACGTTGCAAATCGAACTTCCCTGATTCTCCAAAATTTTGGAAATACTTCATGGCGACATGTTTCAAATGCGGACAATCCCGCGGACTTGTGAACTAAAGGTTGCAAACCTCAAGATTTAGTATCCTGTCGTCTCTGGTGGAATGGACCTCACTGGCTTCAAAAATCTTCAGATTATTGGCCTAAATCCACTCCCAGAAATACAACATTGCTAGAGCAACGCAAAGTAGAGTCCTATCATATTCTCGATCAGGAAATCGATATTCTCGATCGATTCTCCTCTTTTCCTCAAGCTTTTTCGGTTCTTTCACAATGTGCAGGCAAAGGTTCGTAGAGTTAGTATCTACGAACTCTATCCTTCACGCCGAAATTCAATTTGTCAAGACCCGACTCATATCCTTTGCTCAATCTCGATATTATCTGCGAGAAAAGGCATAATTTCTCGATGAAAAACCAATAGAAAAGCACTCTTATCATGTTAAATCCTTTTCTAGACAAGGAGAATATTCTCAGAGTGAAAGGTCGTCTCGCTCACGCGGCTCTTAGCTACAACGAAAGACATCCTATCATCATTCCTGAGAATTCTCGCTATTGTGCTTTATATTTGGAATTGCTCCATAATATGCTGAAGTCAGTCTCATGCTTCGTATGGTGAGGCAGGAATATTTCATTCCTCGCCTAAAATTAAAAACAAAAAAGTGCATTTTCCAATGCAAGGCTTATACGATATACAAGAAGACAATGCGGACCCAGATTATGGCTGCTCTCCCCCGTGAGCGCGGTAGTTTATCATTTCCATTCGCTACCGCTACAGGTGTGGAATTTGCTGGACCCTTTCAGATAAAGGCGTCCCTCTTACGGTCTTCTACTTTTCTTAAAGGATACGTAGCCGTATTTATATGCTTTTCCACGAAAGCCATTCATTTGGAGATCTGCTCAAACCTAACGACGGATGCATTCCGGGCATACTTCGCTCGATTCGTTGGACGCAGAGGGCTTCCAGAAAAAATTATGAGTAACAATGGTACAACATTCGTTGGTGCTCAACACGCTATAAGTAAATACTTCTTACATTTCTTTAACGAAGTCTCCATTGACATCTCTATGAAATATTCTCCTCAAGGTATAACCTGGCACTTTATTCCTCCAAGTGCTCCCCACAAGGGTGGGTTATGGGAATCTGCGGTCAAGAGTTTCAAAACTCATCTCAAAAAGACTGCTGGAAACCACACGTTTACCTTTGAAGAGTTCACCACTCTACTGGCAAGAATAGAATCCGTTCTAAATTCGCGGCCTCTTTCTCCTACTTCCCAATATCCTGCTAATGTCACAGCTATTACTCCTGGGCATTTCATCAGAGGTGCGCCTCTCCTGGCTCCTCCCGAACCTAACGCTGAGAATTTCTCTCTCGTTAACCGTTGGGAAAAGATAAAGGTGCTTCATCACCAATTCAGCCGCCGCTGGAAAGAAGAATACCTAAGAGGTCTTCAAAAGCGGTATAAATGGAAACATCCGCAGAAAGACCCTGAAGAGGGAGAGTTCCCAGTCGAAAAGGACTGCTTCCCCGAAATGAATGGCGTCTGGGCCGTATCGTCAAGTTACACCTTGGTCCTGACAACCACATTCACGTTGTCGATTTGCGCACCCAAAATGGTGTAATATCACGTCCTATCGTTAAATTATGTGTTTTACCTCTCGCGTAAAAAACTGATAATATAGAAGTCTCCTTCTATAACCACGAGTATAACCCATACTAATTTATTCTTCTTTCCAGTACTCCACAGGTTAAATCAAAAGCCGTAGGCCGCGCAAACCAGCGCAACACGTCGCAACCCGCAGCGTTAATGGCTCCCTCTGGTCAGGAAGGAGATTGTCGCCAATGCAAGCTATGCTTCCGATACCACGCATTGCGGTGTTGTCTCGGTTTCCTCGCCATGACCCCCAACCAGCAAGCGGAAGCGGCTAGGGCCCATGGATATTGCCTGAATTGCCTCGCTGAAATGCATACCACGGCAACATGCGAGTCCGCCAACCGGTGTAGGAAGTGCTCCCTGGATCACCACACGTTGATCCATCCGGAATCCAGGCCTGTAGTAAAGAAAAGGAAAGCCAGCCACCGGCGTCAAGCACCGCAACTACCAACCAGAGCTATCGTTCCTGGCCGTCCTGCATCTGCCGCCTCCGTGCCTGCGCCTCTTCATATGGCTGCCACCCGGACAATCAACCGCCGTCTCGAAACATTCCACTACCGGGATCAGAGGATGAAGGAGCTACTCGGGGACGTCGTTAGGACCCTGCACCGCCTCGAGGAGGCAATTGCCACCCTAATGGCCCTCTCCTTTTCTATTCTTTCTCTTTCTTTTTCCATTCTTTCTTTTCCTATTCCTACCATTGCTACCTTCTTTCTTTTTATTCATTCTTTACGAATACCTAAGTATAACCATACGGTCTATCCTAACTCCGTATATGTAATATTATTATATATTATTATATTATATATTGTAAATTTCAATTTCCCTTTTTTCCAATAAACCAATTTATAATTTTTAAACCCGATTTTCCGGTGTGTTCAAAGGCGGTTTTAAGATGCAAAAATCAATTTTTGTGGCCCTCTAAAGTTTTTTTTTTGTATTTGCGGCTCAATTTTCTTGAAAGAATTTTTGACAAAAGAAACAACATTTTTGATATTATGTTAGAATTTATAGACCATTTATATTATTTTTGTCGTGATTTATTTCTTGCAAAACTATCAATTAAGGAGTCATAGTTGATTTTTTTTACTTAGTCGCTTTCAATGGCCATGATGGCTAAGTGTTATAATTTTATTTGGCCAAGTGACGTTCTTAGGTAGTTTTTGACCCGCTTAAGAATGCTAAATGACCTCTCACCAGACGCATTTGCAATTGGGATTGTTAATAACATTTTTAGGATTATGTCAACATTTGGAAATGTTGATGTTAAACCTTCCAGAATTGACGCATACATTTCAGCCAGTGTTAATATTTTTTTCAATTTTACAAAATGAAGGAACTGCTCAACCTCATCTTTGAATACCAATTGATTTATGTCATCTTTATAGTTTTCAACTAAATTTTATACACTGAGCAAATTCTTTTTTTTTTCTTTTTTTTACGAACGAATCCCAACGAACCCTCCTCCCGCCCAACACGACCGAGGGGCCCAACCACATAACGTATGGATCGGTGACCGACGCAACCGCTTTACACGAAAATATGTAATGAGCATGTATCCAAATAGGCATTCTTTACAACTACAGATATAAAATCATCAGCTGTTTATTGATTTAATATGATAAGTAAGTTTGTTTTGATGTGTTCCAGAGAATCGGAAATGCTGAATAAATTATAATATTCCACGAAAAGGATCATTTTGAGCATAATTTGTTTTGCATATGCTAAGTTTAATAGGCATAAAATAACGTGAGCTTCTACAGGGTATATTAAAGTTTATTTCATTTAGTAAATACGAAGATGATAGAATGCCATTCAAAAGCTTTACAAGAAATGTTATATTCAGCATTTTTTTACTGCTTATCAATGTCGGTATATTAATAAGTTTTAATCGATGTTCATACAGTGGTCAATAGAGTATTCCAACAAAAACTCCTCAGTGCAAAAATAAGAAATTGTTTTTGAACCGACTCAATTTTACTTATGTAGCAATTATATTGAGGATTCCAGACAGGAGATGCATACTCAAGGATGGGTCTAACACGTGAAGTGAATAGCGTTTTTATTGTATAAGGGTCGTTAAACTCTTTTGATCAGCGTTTAATAATTCCTAACGAACTTTTAGCTTTGTTCACACACGAGTTGATATATAAGTTAAAACTTAATTTGGAGTCCATTTTCATACCCAAATCAACAAACATCAATACATTACTCAGAGTCTGATCCTGTAAAGAATATCTGATCCTGAAAAGAATTTTATTCCTTGTAAATGTCATAAACTTACATCGAGCGTACTGTGCGAAAGACTAAAGCCCATCGTCAACAAACTGATTGGACCTTATCAGTGTGGCTTCAGGCCTGGTAAATCCACCATCGGCCAGATATTCACACTACGCCAAATCCTGGAAAAGATCCGAGAAAAACAGATCGACATACATCATCTATTTGTCGATTATGAAGCCGCCTTTGACAGCACGATTAGGGATCACTTGTATGCCGCAATGTCTGATTTTGGTATCCCTGCAAAGCTCATTCGTTTTTGCAAAATGACACTGACCAACACCACCAGCGCAGTGAAAATTGGGACAGACCTCTCCGCACCATTTGATACCAAAAGAGGTTTCAGACAAGGTGGCACTCTGTCGTGCGACTTCTTTAACCTTATGCTGGAGAAAATAATTCGAGCTGCGAACATCGACATCTCTGGCACTATCTTCTACAAGAGTGTCATGCTGCTAGCATACGCTGATGATATTGACATCATTGGCAAAAACGCTTGAGCAGTCAGTGCAACATTCTCCAACCTGGAAAGGGAGTCTCGTCGAGTGGGTCTAGTGGCTCGAGTAACGGCGTCTTGGACAAAATGTCACTGTTGACAATTATACTTTTGAACTCGTCAACGATTTCGTATATCTAGGATCCAGCATAAACACCAACAATAATGTCAGCCTTGAGATCAAGCGGAGACTAACTCTTGCCAACAGGTGTTACTACGGGCTCAGTAGGCAATTGAGAAGTAGCCCTCTCTCGACCGACGAGAATAACGCTCTATAAGAGATGTGGACAGTGACTATCAATGATGAGAGGCTGTTAGGAGCGTTCGAGAGGAAGATACTCCGTAGGATCTACGGTCCAGTATGCGTGGGCGACGTGTATCGAATAAGATGGAACGATGAGTTGTATGAGCTGTACGCCGACACTGACATAGTCAAACGTATAAAACTCCAGCGGCTTCGCTGGCTGGGTCTTGTTGAGCGAATGGAAGAAAGCGCTCCGGCGAGCAGGGTGTTTTATTCGAACCACGGTGGAGGAACACGTAGAAGGGGACGTCCTAATCTCCGTTGGAAAGACCAGGTGCAGGGCAACCTGACTGCACTTGGCCTTATCAACTGGCGCCAGCACGCTCATAGTAGAGGCGACTGGCGAAACTTTGTAGAGGCGGCCAAGACCGATCATCGGTTGTAGTGCCAGTTAAGTAAGTAAAACCACACGAAAATGTCAGACAAAACTCAAGAATCCGCTACCACCATCGACCGACTACATACTGGAAACACCACCATCTGACGAAAGGAAAATTGCGTTCCTCCAAAGTATTTGGTTAGCGATTGGCAAATCAGTAGTGCCAACAGTACAGGATTTCAACGATAACACATCAGTAGAAGAGGAAATACTCGGTCTAATTAGGATTTCAGAAAAATGGGCAAAGCTCAGAGTAAGCCACAGCAACAGGACACCATAGTCAGTAGCAACATCGCAGAGGCCATAATAGTTCCAACCATACCTGAACCCATAATTGCAGTAGTAATAATTTTCATTTTATTGTATGTAGGCCGTAAAATCAATAAATATTTTAAGTCATATGTGCATAAACACAGAGAGACAACACATATCCAGTTGTGAGAATGGAATGTGGGGTAGGTTGTGTTTAAATATGTGTATACCCTACACTAGAAATCCCCGCTAACTCTTTGAAGACTAAATAAGTTATGCCATATTTAGGTGCAACGAAATGGCTGATGAATTAGCCAACCGTAGTTTTCCAATTATATACAAATATAACACGTACATCGCGGTCAGAGAGAGAGTCTGTTGCCAGCAGTCGTCATAGGAGTCATCACTCAAAAGCCGAGAGGGGTCGTCGTGGTAACATGAAAAGAGTAACCAAGAGAGCGAGTAGAGTTGTCGTCGTGAACAGTAGCTTTGAAGCATAACTTTTTTGTTTGTATTATAAATTATTTTTAATATATTATTAGCCATTATTTTATTACTTGAATTAAATTGCCAATCCGTAAATAAAAATATAAACAGTTCTACATTTGGGGGCTCAACCAATTTAAATTGATGCGTGTGACCAAAAAATTTAAAAAAGGTAACACCTCAAGCTACATTACAACGCGGTCGCGAAAACGTGCGGCAGAACTATTAAAACAAGCGCAAAATATGCTGAACGGGGAACAAAACGGTAAACAATACTGGGATATAAATAGAGCAAAGACAGTTGGCGAAGGTGACACTTTTAGCGTTGAACAGGGAAAAAAGTGACAATAAGACTAACATATCAGTTGAAAATTTTTCTTAAGTTGGAGAGTCTATTCCAGTAAAAAAGTGGTTCGAAAACTTTGATCTTAACGCGGAAGCATATGGACTCAGTGAAAAACAGAAATTTGTGCATGCGCGTAATAAAATGACAAAAACGGCTCAATTATTTTTAGAAACGGTTCTTGTGAGTGATTTTAGAACCTTACGAACAGTTGTAGAAAATGAGTTCCACAAAGAGTATAGCGAGGAGTTGCGGAGAAAAAGAAGAAAGACGACGAAAGTTTTCACGAACACGTATTGCAAATGAAGAAAATCAGTGCTCTCGGCAATATCGAAGATAATGCGGTAATAAAATACATTGTGGATGGACTAAACTTAAAATGCGAGTTTAAATATTTGTTGTATAAGTAATGCTAAGACGTTCAGTGATTTAAGAGCACAATACGAAATGGTGGAAAAAGTGATCAACTCCGAGAAAACGAAATCATATAAAGCGTTTGAGAAACAGACGGACAGAAGTGAAAAGAAAATGAGCATAAAAAAAGAATATTCCTTTAATTGTGGCTCAACGGAGCATAAACGACCAGAATGTAAACAAGAAACAAAATGGTTTAAATCCAACAAACGGGACATATTTCGAGAAATTGCACAAAAAGAAAGTTGAAAAAATAGTGAATGTCGTAACCGAAAGTAAAAACAACCAAAAGAAAGACAATCGCGTGAAAGCAATATGTTTAAATGGAACTGCAGTTGAGTGCTTAGTAGACACAGAGTCTGACGTGTCAATTATACAAGAGGATGTGTTCAAAAACGATATAAAAAATACAATATTAAGCCCAATCGAAATAACTTTGTTCGGTCTCGGCAACACACCAACTAAAGTTATCGGCCAGTTTAAGGCAAAGGTCGGACGGATTGGAGAAGACACAAATTTGTCTTTGTTGTTCCGGCAAGCTGTATAAAACACAATGCTGTGGTTGGCTTTGATTTTACTAAGGACTTTGTTTTTACTTCGGGCGCGAACAGGTATAAGTTTGAGTCTCTGTCAATACAAAACAAGGGGGAGGAAATGCAGCCGCATGTTTTTAACATCAGTACTAGTGAAATGAACGCAGAAATCTACGCGCCACCAAAATATAAAGAAACCATAATCAACATGGTCGCAGCATATAATCCACCAGCCGAAGCAACAGAATGTCCAATATCGCTGAAAATTATACCGGGTAAAATAACACCATTTCGTCACACCAAATAGATTCCCACCAGAGCAGCAGGAAGTTGTCAAAAATCAAGTGAAGGATTGGCTACATCAAGACATTGTGCGCCCATCAACGTCAGAATACACAAGCAGAGTGGTTATTACGAAGAAGAAAACGGTTCTTATAGAGTTTGCATAGATTTTCGTCAGCTGAATGATATGGTGCTAAAGGATAGCTTTCCGATCCCTTTAATAGATGATGTGCTGGAGAAATTACAAAAAGAAAGCAATTTTACTGTGATGGACTTAGAAAATGGATTCTATCATGTGACAATTCACGAGGAAAGTAGAAAATATACGGCTTTCATAACTAAAGATGGGTTGTTCGAGTTCAATTACACACCATTCGGATTTTGCAACTCGCCCGCAGCATTCATAAGGTATGTAAGCCACATTTTTCAACTGTTGGTGAATGAAGACGTTATGCAGATATACACATATGATATTGTCATATACAGCACTACTGTAGAGGAAGGCCTAGAGAAGGTAAAGCGGGTTATGGACATAGCAGCACAATACAATTTAAAAATCAAGTGGAAAAAATTCTCATTTCTGAAAAACAAAATAGATTTCTTAGGATTTCAAATTGAAGGTGGCCAGGTAAAGAAAAAACTTAGCAGTGCGAAATTTCTCTAAGCTGAAGAATGTTAAAGCAGTACAGTCTTTTTTGGGTTTATGCAAGCCGGATATTTTAGAAGGTTCATAAAAATTATGCCCAAATTACTTATCAGAAACTAATTTGCTGAAGAAAGAGGTCAAATTCAATATTCAGGCAGCTGAGCTAAATGCTCTTAATCAACTGAAGGCGGCTCTGATAAGTATTAGGAATTTACGACAGAAATGCCGAGACAGAGTTACACACAGATGCTTCAAAAGAGGGCTTTGGTGCAACGCTTTTTCAGAAGGAGGAAAACCAGTGGCACCCAGTATTTTATTGGTGCAAAAAAGCCACACCACAGGAAACAGCACAGCGCAGCTATATACTAGAAGTAAATGCGGCATATTTGGCCATAGTAAAATTTAAATACTACCTGCTTGGAATAAAATTTACATTGGTAACTGACTGCGTTGCATTCAAACAAACAACGACAAAAATAGATGAACCACGCGCCGTAACACAATTGATTATTGAGTTGCAAGAATTCAATTACAACATCGAACACCCAGCTGGCAGTAGATTAAAATATGTAGATGCTCTCAGTAGATATCCGTGCGATGTTATGATGAAAACATCTAAGTCAGAAATATCAGCTAGATTCAAAGCAGCGCAGCAACAAGATGACCACGTCAAAGCCGTAGCAGAAATTATGCAGAGGGGTCCGTCCGAGAACTACCGAATAAAAGGTGGTCTAGTTTACAAGATGGTAAACGGAAACGATTTACTATTGGTGCCCAAGTGTATGAAAGCCGAAAAAATTAAAAATGGTCATGAGGTTGGCCACTTCGCAAGAGAAAAAACAATGCACAGCGTTCAGAAAAACTATTACATTCCACACCTAGAAGGGAAAGGAAACAAAATTATTATCAACTGCATCAAATGCATAATTTATAATAAAAAGAGGTGTAACAAAGAAGGCCTATTGAATTGCATCAATAAAGGAGACTTCCCGTTAGACACACTGCACGATCATCTAGGGCCCATGGATAGCACATCGAAGCAGTACAAATATATCTTTGTAATAGTGGACGCGTTCTCGAAGTTTGTCTGACTGTTCCCAACGAAATCCACCGGAATTGATGAGGTACTACGCAAATTACAGACTTGGTCGGATGTGTTCGGGAACCTTAATCACATCGTCAGCGACAAAGGTTCAGCTTTCACATCAGGAGCGTTTGTAGAGTTTTGTGCCAACAACAATATAAAACATATTACAACAACAACAGGCGTAGCACGAGGAAATGGTCAAGTGGAGCGAGTGAACCGCACTATTCTGTCGATAATTGCGAAGCTGTCTTCGGACGATCCGCCTAAATGCTTCAAGTACGTAGGCAATGTTCAGAAAGCAATTAAATCCCACGTACAAAGTTCGACGAGGTTTACCCCGTTCGAAATCATGTTCGGCGTGAAAATGGAAACCGAGGCTTGCATCAGAGTTGTGGAAAGTCTTCAAGAACAAGTTCTTTTGGATGCTGACAACGAAAGTTGCCGAAATCGAACATAAGTTGCAGTCGCGGTCAGAGAGAGAGTCTGTTGCCAGCAGTCGTCATAGGAGTCATCACTCAAAAGCCGAGAGGGGTCGTCGTGGTAACATGAAAAGAGTAACCAAGAGAGCGAGTAGAGTTGTCGTCGTGAACAGTAGCTTTGAAGCATAACTTTTGTTTGTATTATACATTTTTTTTAATATATTATTAGCCATTATTTTATTACTTGAATGAAATTGCCAATATGTAAATAAAAATAAGTATAAACAGTTCTACATACATATTTGTTCCTTTTTTGTAGAATAATTCATAGTCACCCTGAATACTTGGCGTGGTCGGTGTACGTTTCACCCAGTTTATCGTACTCGTTGTGAGAGTGAGTAAAAGCTCTCTCTTTGTGCTCGGTGCAACAACAATTTCATGGTGTTCGCCGAGCAAAATCTGAACATAACCACGGCCTACGAGAAAGTTCCCAGTAGCAAAAGATATATACAGTAAAAAGAACGTAATATGAGTGAAGGTCCTGCGATCAAAACGTGATAAGTAGGGCTAAAAATTTCATGCACTAAAACATCGACAGAATGCAACATGCACTTAAAATTAAAAAATATGCAACTGAAACTGAAAAATAATGAACTATAAATAACTTCTTTTTTTTAATTAACGATAGCAAAAACAATAAATACTTATTATATGCAATTTACCAAACAAAGAATGAAAACAGTTCATTTTATAAAATAAATATATAAATACAATAAAATAATAACGTTAACATAAAAAGTTTAATTCAAAATATCGCTGTTAAGTACTAATGTAAATTACCAAGAGATAAATCAATATTTATTGTTTTATTGGCTGACATAAACAATAAAATAAGTTTTCAAATACAAAACTTCCTGATTGGCTCTTAAACAATTGTTACTAAAAGAAAATGTTCGCTCTACATCAACACACGTTATATGAGCATAGTTAAAGGCACACACTTCATTTATGTATAGAATAATTGTTTTTAGTACAAAATTTTCTTCATTAAATTCCAAGATGCTCGCAAGTTACAAAAAAAATAGTTATCGATTACTAAAAAATTTATGTAAATCATAAATATTATATGCAAGTAATTTTCCGAAAAGTGCAAATAAATGCATTTATTGCAAAATATGCAAGTACTTAAATGGTAGCAAGTTGAGAATACGTATTACCTTCTAAATATTTTATAAAATTACCAAAAGAACTGCAAGTAGCCTGAGTGACCACACATGCAAGTGCAAGTTCATTAATATAAAATCAACAAAGCAAAAGGTTGTCAATCCGTTGTGTGTTTTTTGTCTGTCCCGTACAATTACAAATTATTCATATTGCCGTACTAAATATTTTTGGAGCAACATTTTTTTTTATTAAGTAGTATAATTAAAAAATGACGTTGGAGGCAAAAGTTCTCGCCATCATCGCAGTTCTACGTGAAAATTAGTATGTGAAAGCGACCAGTGTGGGGGGCTGGGATCGTAGAACACTAGGCAAGATTCGTGATAGTCGCACAATAAGGGTAACTCCATGTTCGACCCTTGCGCTTCCCCGTCTCAAGTCGACACACAGCCTCCTCGTTGCGTCCCCTGGGTAGCGATATGACATCCTTCAGTGAGGTAACTAAGTTTGCGACGGGCTTCTCTGTTGCCTTGAATGAACGGTTGTGCGTCGAGCTTGGAACCCACCTCTTTGAAATATCTCCCAATGAATCCTCAGAAAAAGCTTCGAATAAAGAAACTCCCTAAAGTTGACGACTCAGCAAAAGCACAAAGGATAAAGATTTACGGATATGAACCTGGTCTGTCCGAACCCTCTACAGAACAGGTGTCTCTATCCAGCGTTTAAATGTCCTCGAGAGATGTCGGGCTGACATCACCGCTATATATAAACGCGATGGACGGGACATGGTTGCTCCAAAAGAGCATACTATGATATCTACTATAGCTGTCATGATTCTAAGCACGAATTTTTTGTATTTGTTTTTATTTTAATCCCTTCCGCCCTATACGACCGTGGAGCGCATCCGTATCGCGCGCGCAAGGACGATAATCGAAACAATCAAAGTCCGGACTGCCATGCAGTTCGCGAATCAGATGGGAACGTCAATAGCAGCTACAGATTTGGCTTATCAACAGCTGCGAGGAAGATTAGTTAGTATTACTTCAAATGAGATAACAAAGATTGTTTTAGGGTATTAACGGGGATACAAAAATCTATTAGCACGTAAAGATTATTGAAATCATTGCACATACAACGCTCAGGGTCAAACAGTGAATAATTTGTTTTACAGAGACTTAACTTGATAGGTATGAGGTTTCTAGAAACGCGACTAGGAACACCAATGCATACTTCATTTAATAGATATAGAGAGTCGGTCCATCCATTCAACAATTTGAACACAAAACATACGTTCCACATAGTACTTCCGCTTTCAAGTGAAGACAAATTAAGTAATTTTAATCGATCTAATGAGCATTGCCCCCGCCACGATATTAAAATCGTGTTGGGCAACTTTAATGCCAAGATGGGCAAGGAGAGTCTCTTGGGTCCGACGATCGGAAAATCCAGTCTCCACGACGAAGCCACCGACACCGGTATGCGACTGATCGACTTCGCCACCGCACGGAACAAGAGAGTAAGTAGCACGAGATTTTAACATCACGATATTTATGAGGCCACTTGTCGGTCACCTGATCAAAACACACGAAACCAGATTGATCACGTTGTGATCGACGGAAGGCACGCTTCCAGTGTACTACACGTACGCACAATACGTGGTGCAAACATTGATTCAGACCACTACTTGGTTGCAGCCAAGGTCTTCACACGTGTATTTGTAGAGAAAGCTGGATGTCGAAAAGCTGCAATCACAATGGACAAAAGCCTTCGCCAATAGACTCAACCTCCTCCTATCGCAAAACAACCCTCAACTTGATGATATATACGCGCAGTTGACGCAAATTTCCCGCTCTATGCGTACGGCTGCCGAAGAGATGCTTGGCTACCACTGTCAATGGAGAAATATGTGATATGCCCAAGAGTGTCGCGGTGCTTCTGAAGCGAAAAACGCTGTTGACCGAGCTACGCTGTAGTCAGTTGCAACGCGAGCTGCTTAGGAGCGATACAAAGAGTTGAGGCCTTCAGGCACAAGGAAAGAGAAGCCGAAAGACGTCAGTTCAATGATATCGAAGTGTTACAAGTGTTACAGTGTCTAAAGAATAAGAAGTCTGACTAATCATTTGAAGACCGGGACCTCTTCCTGCAAGGATGAAGACGGAAATCTGGTGACAGATGTCCAGGACATAATGAGATTATGGAGGTAGCACTTTTCGCAGCTGCTTAATGGCGATGACGGCAATAATCCCGCCACTGCGAAATCTACTCCGGAAACCCTAATCAGAAACGGCGTTGAAGTACCGCCGCCCGACTATGAGGGTCTTAACAGTCATCGCTCGGCTGAAAAACAATAAGGCTGCAGGTGCAGATGGATTTCCTACTGAGTTGTTTAAGACTGGAGCCGAAGAGCTCAAAAAACGTATGCAAGAGCTTCTATGCAGGATATGGTCGGTTGAAGGCATGCCAAGTGATTGGAACCTCAGCGTACTCTGCCCAATCCATAAGAAAGGTGATTCCACTATCTGCGCCAACTACCGTGGAATAAGCCTTCTTCTCTATTCTTCTCTATTACATATAAAATTCTATTCGTACGATGCGAAAGACTGAATCCCATCGCCAACAAACAGATTGGATCTTATCTGCGTGGCTTCAGGCCTGGTAAATCCACCAACGACCAGATATTCATACTACGCCAAATCCTGGAAAAGACCCGAGAAAACCAGATCCACACCCAACATATATTCCTCGATTATAAAGCCGCCCTCGACTTATTTTGATTTCCCTGCTAAGATTATTCGTCTTTGCAAAATGACACTGACCAACATCAAAAATTGGGAAAATTGGGATAGACCTCTCCGATCCGAGCCATTTTATACAAACAGAGGTTTGAGGTGCGTCTTCTTTAACCTTATGCTGGAGAAAATAATTCGAGCTGCGAACATCGACATCTCTGGCACTATTTTCTACAAAAGAGTCATGCTGCTAGCATACGCTATTGATATTGACATCATTGGCACCAACGCGAGAGCAGTCAATGAAGAATTCTCCCCAATCTAGAAAGGGAGTCTCGTCGAGTGGGTCTAGTGGTGAACGAGGACAAAACGAAATACCTTGTGTCAACAAACAAAAAGTCACGGCATCTTGGACAAAATGTCACTGTTGACATCTATACTTCTGAAGTCTTGACGACTTCGTTTACCTAAAATCCAGCATTAAAGCCAACAACAATTTCAGCCTTGAGATCAAGCGGATATTAACTCGTGACTACAGTTGCTACTACGGGCTCAGTATGCAATTGAGAAGCAGACTCGCCTGCAACCGACGAAAATAACGCTTTATAAGTCTCTCATCCTTCCCGTCCTAATACATAGCGCAGACACTTGGACATTGATTACCAATGATGAGAGGAAGATACTCCGTAAGATCTATGGTCCAATATGCGTGGACGACGTGTATCGAATAAGATGAAACCATGGCCTATACGCCGACACTGACATAGTCAAGCGTATAAAAATCCAGAGGCTTACTGGCTGGGTCATGTAGAGCGAATAAAAAAAAGGCATTTCGGCCAGAAAGTTGTTTTATTCAAGCCACGGTGGAGAAACACGCAGAAGAGTAAATATGTAAACCTTCAAATATGTCGCATTTAGGCTATCGTGAATTGCACTATAACTTCTGGCATGAAAGTGCTTATTGTTTTCCTGGACACGTGTGACAGAAACGCCATTGACCGATATAAGTCTCCTTTAGCAATATATCGCAAAGCTAGACTTACCTTCGCGCTTATCGCATACCTCATTTTGGTGTCCTGCTTTTTATAGCTAGTTATACCTGTAAATTATTTTTGTCACTATGCCATTTATACTAACTTTTAATTACAAATTTACCAAAGCGAGAAGTGTTCCCATAGTACGTACATCCTTCAAAAGATACGCTTCGATGTCGTGAATATTTCTTTTTTCTAAAAATGGATTCACCCAAAATTTTGAACTATTTTTTTTCTTTTTCTTAACTTCTTCAATTTGTATCTGCAGTTCTTTTATCTCTTTTAAAGCATTCAATGCGAGAACGCTTTTTAGTTGCTTGCTGTTCAAAGCCATTTTGTAAAATGAAATGGGTGAACATAATTTGCCAAACTTTGGTAGCCATCATCTTTCACATGAAAATGAACATTGACATAATTCATGTAATAATAATTCATGCCAATTACAAACTTTGGTAGCCAAGTCAATGGTTTAGTATGTCAATGTTTTTTAGTTGCTTGCTGTTCAAAGCCATTTTGTAAAATGAAATGGGTGAACATAATTTGCCAATTACAAACTTTGGTAGCCATCATCTTTCACATGAAAATGAACATTGACATGAATTATGTATTTTGGGTGAATCCATTTTTAGAAAAAATAAATATTCACGACATCGAAGCGTATCTTTTGAAGGATGTACGTACTATGGGAACACTTCTCGCTTTGGTAAATTTGTAATTAAAAGTTAGTATAAATGGCATAGTGACAAAAATAATTTACAGGTATAACTAGCTATAAAAAGCAGGACACCAAAATGAGGTATGCGATAAGCGCGAAGGTAAGTCTAGCTTTGCGATATATTGCTAAAGGAGACTTATATCGGTCAATGGCGTTTCTGTCACACGTGTCCAGGAAAACGATAAGCACTTTCATGCCAGAAGTTATAGTTATATAGATACTGGAGACACTATGTAAATGGAATGCGAATAATCGAAGATGTTTATCACTTTTTCGTTTTCCCCAGGTTTAAAGCTGCTTTGACACAGAAATTTAATTTCAATAACAATTATCATTTAGTATTGTACTAGTCTCATGTAAACAAAATTTTAATTAAATTGCTCTGCTTACTATAAATAAATAGTTAAAAACCGCCCTCTATTTTAATGCAGTTTATAAAAATTATAACCGTTACTTTTTCGTTTAAATAAAAGTAGTAGGACAAAAATAGAGTTGCTGTTCAGAGCCATTTTGTAAAATGAAATGTCTTAACAAAATTTGACCGCTTTGTGTTTTTGGGAGCTATCACTACACTGACATTAATGTGCATATTATCTTGAATTGTGGAGAAGCGAAGTTATTAAAAGTGCTGCCACTATTTATTATCATTTTGATCAGCTTGTGACATTATAGTTGTGCAGAGGTGGCATCACATAGTTTATATACAAATTTTTCAGCCCTGTGGTTATCGTTAATTGGCAAACACTGGGGCCTGTGTCGTTTTGATTTCGTTTTCCGCCGCCATTACACGACAAATTGTTTTATATAGTTCGGTCACAGAGAAACAAATTTTATCCCTGAAATTGTCCATTTAAACTAAATACTATATTTATAAACATTGATATCTTTCACAAAATATATTTTATGCATACATTGTGGTATTAACACATTCGTTGCGCAAAGAAAAAAATTTGTCTTTAAAGTATGAGGACAGAGATTTTGACTATTCGGACTATTCAATATTCAAGCAGCAAAGAAAAGAATTTTCGACATGCTAAGGAAATCTGAAACGAGGAACAACATAATCGGCAAAGATTGAAGAAAAAGAAAATTTTTTTTATCACGGGGAAATTGGGTATATGAACAACAAAGCAGCTAAATAGTGTGAGTGAAGTGAGTACGATATATAATTGTAATAATGTGTTGTGTTTTGACGCAAGATCGCCAAATAGTTTATAAAGCAATATAAATTAAAATGGTACTATAATACAAAAATTTAAAAATAAAAAAAGTTTAAGCTTGCAGGTGTGCCTAACTAATAATTATTTAGGTCTACATACAAATGTCGACTATTTAACATATTTCTGATAGAAATTGTGCTGAAAAACACAAGGCATTTCAAGCTTTTTGCGTTTAGTAGTTAAACTGCATGTGTGCACATTTTTAGCGAATAGAAGATAATAACTTCGTTACAATAATAGCGGTGTTCACTCTTTGATGCAAATAACTTCTATCATAGTAAATCCAAAAATTTATGCTTTTACAACATTAAAAACAATGATGCAAGTCCAAGTACACCAGATAGTAAATACTAATATGTTTCAATTGGGAATTTATATTTATAATATTTATGTTATTAAAAATCATGTCAATTGTCAATTGGCTTTTATTTAAACAGACCTTTTAAATGTCCTATGTAGTATTTGAATTGCAATTACTTCAGACCAATCATTTACAGAACAGCACCACAACATTTTGTATATTTAGAGATAAAAAAAACTAAATAACTATTCCTTAATTAGTTATTGTAACATGCTGGATTTTACTATAGTTACTTTTAACAAGTGTGGTGGAGCTTACCTATAAGGTTTCACAAATACAGGATGACAATTGATAAGTGTATACAAGATTTTTGGACATACAAAAATTATTGTAAATAAAAACGAAAAGATAACATAATGCATTAGCAAAAATATATTCAGGCGGTTTCTAAGTGGCGGCCCTTGGCACGAATACACAACTTTAAACGCTTTGAAAATTTTTGGTTATGTGCCGCATCCTCTCCATCGTTATTTGGTTTTATTCACGACACACCGAATGTATCAGGGACTGAAAATTTTTATGACCCTGGCCACTTGAGTTGTGATAAAATCAGGAAAATGAGCACTGTACCATTCTTGTGTCATTTTGGCTCTGTGAACTCGAGCAGAGTCTTACTGGAACGTCCAATCATTACCGCACAAGTGCTGTCGGGCGGTACACTTCTTGATGGATTCTGATACCTTGATTAAGAAAATCAAAGGTGTCTTGCCAATTGCGCAAATCCCACCCCTTACCATGACGAATTTTGGCGATGTTAAATGACGAATGATGATCCAGAAGGGTCTTTTTGACGGTTATGCGTTTTTCAACAGCAAAAACAGCATTTCATCTGTGAAAACGATTTTCCCCATTCAATTTCCTGTTTTGTGAGCAGCTTCTAGGGAAACCGGTGAATTACGGCGTACCCGCTTATTCCTGGAAATATTGACGTTTCTCTTCCTGGACGGTTACCTGCGTGATCCAGCTCCTTAAACCGATTAACTGCACGAGAAACTAACGAACGAGCAACGCGAAGCTGTCGCGCAATGCAATCTCATCATTGCGTTTGCCCAGCTGGTGCAATGTTATAATAGCTGACCGATTATTTGACATCGTAAAATAACTAAATGAAATCTAGACCACACAATAATTAAATTAGCAATATTCTCATATACCGGGTTAGGCGATTGAAGTTTTACCAACTTCACTGCGGTATATCTGGCAACGCGACATTGCCAACTAAGTCGAATGCATACCAATGGCAGCTATTTATATTTTTTACAAGCTACCACAATCTTTTGCTTCTAAGTTTTATAGAACAAAAGTTTTCGAAATGTAATTCAAACGTAATAGTATGATTGCGTTATATTTGAGAGGAAAATCACAACCAGCTATTGCTTTTGGCTCGACTTGAACGAAATCCACGTCGTAGTGGTAATCAAATGGTAAAAGAACTGAATATCCTAGCGAAGCATCCGACGCATATTCCAAAATTAGCTCAAGGTAAAGCCTTACAAGTTCCAAGAGGCACATGATCGAAAAATTTCCCTATTGAGCAGTTTACTTAACTGAACGTACTTACGAAAATTTCAGCCTGCAAACGGCCACCCGAAGTAATTTTCCGTCTCAAGTAATGGTAGGGCAGCTGTGATAGCTGATGGACGCTGTCCAATCGTTTTCATTGAGACTGGGGTCAAAGTCGGGGAAAATGTTTGGGAAGCTGCTTTAAAGCCGTGGGCACGCAAACATTTCAGTCGTAAACCATGGAAGTTCCAACAAAACTCGGCACCGTCTCATAAAGCTCGTGTGAACCAAGAATGGTTAAAAAACCATGTTCCAGACTTCATTTCGACCACACAATGGCTTTCGAATTCGCCAGATGCAAATCCGATGGACTATTCCATCTGGGCCATTTTGGAGAGCAAGGTGAGGACTAAAAAATATGCCAGTACGGATGCGCTGAAGAAAGCCATTGTACAGGAATGGGCCGCAAGATCATATTCGTGCAGCATGCAACTAATTTTTTAACCGTTTGAAGGCCATATTTGGTCACTGTGGTGTAGTGGTAATGCTACGCAGAGTGTCCGGGGTTCGAATCTCGGCACAGGCTAAATAAAAAAAAAGTATAAAAAATCATTTTTCTACACGGCACCACCTCTTGGCAGGCAATGGCAAACCTACAAGAGTAAAAATTGCTATGAAAAGCTTTTCACTTCGCCGTTCGGATTCGGCATTAAACTGTAGGTCCCTTCCATTCATGTACAAATATAACACGCACAACAGGAGTGGATGCGAAAAGCTCGGCCTAGGCCCTCCATGTGCTGTTGTGCCATTAAAAGTAAAGTAGTTAAGGCAAAATGTGGCCACATCGAGCTAAAGTGAATGGATTCTAAAATGTTTATTATTTCCACACATTTTTGTAATTTGAATCAATAAAAAATAAATTCACACAAAAAATAAGGTCCTTTGAATAGGTAACAGTTTAATCGCCTAACCCTGTATACAGAATAATACAAGAATGAAAAAAATTTCAGAAAGATTATAATAATTTTTCTATCATAGCTTAAGAATCTAATTGGTTTTACTTCATTTTAGGGCGAAAATCTCCTTTGTTCAGTTTTATTTTTGTTTTACAATGCTTTATTTCTTGCAGATATTTCTTAATGTGTGAATGTCTCGACGGGTTCTTTGGCCACTTTCACGGTTACTTCCTTGTGTGGTTTCTAATGAGGTACCATTACGGTGATGCTGTTAATTAACTTTCTTAGAGCATAGGTTCTGGCCCATAGAGCACATAATATGAAACTGCGAGAAGTGACATCGGGGTCGACTATACAAAACAGCGACGTCGTCGTTTGCTCCTTCCGTTTCAGCTCATGTACTTTATGATATGGCCCATCCGTTGTGTACTTCATAGCGCAGAATACAACTGGTAACTAAGTGGACTTGTAAAAATTTTTTATCGTGGAAGACCTCTTCCGAAAGTCATTTTCGCAATGAAAAACTCCCGGACGATATCGACCTTGACTAGCTTTTGGATCGTCGTTGGTCAAATTAAAGTTATCCACCTCTAAACAAAAAGACAACCGATACAATTTTATCTGTTGCAGCTAATGGCTGCAACGTACGTTTGTTGTATATTGACTTCTTTATGATATATATGTTAATTTTCTGTTGTACGTACTCTTAGTGTTTCAAGTATCATTCTGTTACTATGTTTATGATCTTTGTCTTATATATATTTTAGCGTTATCAAAATCTACAATGTATCTTCCAGTGGTTTTGCTAACTCAGTTTTTTTTGTTTCTTGTGTCCGCTTTATGTTCTGCTATTCGTGTACCGAGCAATCTTATTCCTCCTCTGTATATTTTGTTGCAGTATTCCCTTTTTACCAAAATACCAAAAATGTAACGCCGTAAATTAACTATTAACCATTTGCTGCCCAGCTCTGGTTATCTACCTGCATTATCACCTTTTTTTTTAAGTGTTTATGTTAAGGAATTCATTTAATTTGAGTGGATATTGTAAATTAAACAAGTTTTACTCCATATGTGAGAGTAGGCTTTATACAGTGTCGGACAATTAAATAAGAACACCTTGCACTATAAAACTTCCATTGATTTCTTTTTTATTGGACTACTTATGGCAAACAATTTTTATAGAGAAGAAAATGGTATGGTATATACTTTGTAAATTTCTAGGTGGCAACACCACATTTAAATATTTTTTGATTCCCAAGCAAAAAAGTTGAAGCGAAGCATTCGAAGGCGGACAATCAAATAAGAACAGCAGACGAAAAAATTTATATATTAAAAAGAAAACTTAAATTTGTTTATAATTTGTACTGGTAAGCATTTAAATGGTAGCATTGAGGGTAATTCAACAAATTAAATGTAAACTATTCCGTAATGTCACAGCAAAATGGGTCGAGCAAAGCACTGTTACAAGGAAGAGCGTGATTTGGTGAAAAAACTGCGAAATGAGTTACAAAGCATCCGCCAAATAGCTAAAACTATTAGCAGATCCTCGACATTTGTCTACCAATCTTTATTACCTCAAAAATTTCATTGCAAGAGAGGTAGGCCCCGCAAAACTATAAGTGCAGATGACTATCGCATAACAATTTTGGCGGCACGCGATCCATTTAAGGCAGCTGCCACAACCAAGACGCAGACTGGTCAGAGGGTCCGTTTGGATATCTGGACCTTCCAGGAAATCAAGCGAGCTAGTCGCACGTATCCGTAATCAAAACGGAGGTCTGGATATGAGTCAGTGGCGGGTATACTCATATACCAAGGATGTCTCGGCCTCTGCCAAAGAAGCTGGTTCACACCTGGTGGTAGGTATAGACGTGGACTCGTTGAAGGTACTGAAGTCGAAGTACGGGTACCGTCCTCACCTACACCTGGGGAGAGTGCATTTTCGCATCCAGGACAAGGGAGAGGATAAGGCGTAGAGGTAGATTCGGTCACTAGCAGCATAGCAAATCCGCTACTGCATTACTTTGCAGTAGTCATGCGAAACTGCAGACATGGAATGGATAATTGAAAGAAAATGGCGCGGGAAACGTATAGGTGTCTGTAGTAACAGTCAGGCTGCCCTTAAGGCTCTGGAGAACGCGAGAATTACTTCAAAGTCCAAAAGTGTAAGAGGAAACTTAGATCAGTCGCAAGACTAAATCAGCTCCATCTTATCTGGGTTCCTGGGCACTGTGGAGTTGCTGGGAATGAGAAAGCCGACGAGTTGGCCAACTGTGGATCAAAGAACAAGGAACATTGGGACCAGTTTGGCAGGTGCATTGAATAAAATCTTATGCTATTGATTTACATAAGAGGCGCTGGTCCAGTCTAAACATCTGTAAAACGGCTAAGTGTTTTGTGATTTTTCCAAACAGGAACGCAGTAGAATTCCTTCTTAAATTAGGAAGGAAGGACTTGCGCCGGATGGTGGGATTCATCACAGGACATAATCCATGGGGCCAACATATGACCACCATCGTTATCACCGAGGACCCGACCTGCACATCTTTTCTGGAGGAGGTGGACAGCACAGAGCATTTTCTCTGCACATGTCCCGCCTTTGCCAGAACGAGATTACACTGAATTGATTTTGTTTTTGCTTTAAGAAAAAATTAAACTTATGGAATAAATGAATAAAAGTAAATACCTTTTACATTTATCATAAGCCTAGAGAAATATTTTTTTAAGGTTTTTGGTTTCAGAACAAGGTGTTCTTATTTGATTGTCCGACACATGCGTTGAATATTTGAGTTTTTGTTCTTTAGGAAACTTGTGTCCTTCTCCATACTGGTTTTAATTGTCCTAACATAGTTTTGGCGTTGTTTTGTTCGTTATTGAACAAAATACTGCTAATTCTTCTGTGGCCACCATGATGCACAAGTAGCAGCATTTGCCCATAAATAAATATATATTCAACAATTGTGATGTAGTTGGCTTGCCTTTCGCTAAGAATATTTGAGAAATAACATGAATAACCTTTGCGAAGTCGAACTCCTCTACTAAACTCGGGTGTTGCTCTATTTATATCAAGCCTCGTTTTAAGGTTCCTACGTTTGCTATAACTTCGTCCAGAACAATTACGGAGAAAATGTTTTTCTTTATAAACTCTCTGAGCAGAACATGAGTTGTCAAAACACTTAATAGTATTGATTTTTTATTTCTAATTACTAAAGCTAAATTTTGTGTTTATAGCACGATCGGGGCGTGCTCTATGTGCTCAGAAAAATTGATGTCGTAGAGAGCACATTTTGTTTTTGTTTTCTGTCAGGTCGTGTTCAATGCGTTTTATAATTGACTCAAAGCTGTAAAGAGTGTGCTTTGATCACTGTGATTCGAGCTCTACTCCATGCTCTGAGTTAAAAAAAAAAACGCCTTATGACTTGAGATCGACGATATTGCATGGATGTGTTTTATTTTATGTGGTATTCCTGTTTTACGCTTTCAAATCAAGATTTCAGCAACCGATCTGGTTGTTTTTCTTCTGGATCATTCGCCCAAGTCAATTGTTGCTTCATTTCGAATTTATGTAAGTAATACATTTAATCTTATTTTCATTAAATACTAAATAAATTTTAGGATTTAGTAAATTGTTTTTTTTTTAACAGAACTTGGCGCATTCTGCTTGCATGATGGTATTGGCACTTAAAATATTTTGCTGTCATGCCTATTGTTTTATTTTGATTCTAATTTTGCAAATGAAAATGAGTGCAACAAATCTTGTTTCTTTTAACACATTTCGTTTGGCTTTCAATTTATTTTATTACTCTCCTTTTTTGTTGCCAACCTGAATATAAAAAATATTTCACCGTTCAACATGGCAAAATTGACTCAAACGTGGATAAAAGACGATTTTTGAGAGCCTGGACTGAAATTGATCAAGAAATTCGGTAGCGAATTGTCCTACGATTTCTGGATCGATTGTAGGCATGTGTGAAGGATAAGGGAGGTTACATTGAAAAATTGGGTTTAAATCTTATATGTATATTCAGCAATGCTAAGCCTTAATTTTACTCCGTGGAAGAATGTCCTTTTAAAAACAATTTCAAAAATGTGTGCGTTACTTTACAATGTACTTATAGACCAGGCGATCGTTTCTGAATCAGGCACGAGTCCTCATCAGTGTTAGTGATAGTTCTGTGTTTTGATAATCCATATAACTTGCTCTTTAACATATTTTCTAATATATTTTCAACAAAAGTAGTAATTAATATTCATAGTGCTAACGACCTTACTTACAAGTCGAACGCGATTTGATTAAAAACATCACAGCATCAATTTTAGACCGCCGTGTTTAATAGTCTTAGTAGCGAACATCTAACGTATGATTTTTCTTTGCAATAGTTGAATTAAACGACTTTTGTCTCATTCATCCATAATATAACGGTGTCAGGTTCCTTTTGAACATTTTTAGGTATATCTTTTTTGTAAATGTACATGTTTCAACAAAATACTTTTCTTGGGATTTGTTATTTAACATTAACTGCGATCAACCGTTTTCCTATTGCATGTGTAACTATTGGCGGCTGCTCCAATTCATTTCTGACTTGCGTAAATATAAAAAAGACGCTTTTTAATAATCCTTGCGATAATTTTGTAGTTATTTTATCTATTTCGTCTACTACAACTTTCAGTCTATGACGACCAATTTTTCGCCTTCGGTATCATGCCATTTGAAAACGCCAAGAAGTTCCCTTATACTTACGGCAAGAATGGACTAGACCTGATACCTCTACATCTAGTAACAGACGGTCGCCATAGGATAGTATGGGAAGGAGTTGGCAGGGGGAAGTCCTTAGCAGTAGAGATCTGAAAGTAGCCCTAGCCACACTCAGATTACACGAGGGTCGCAATATATGAAGATTACACAAAAGAAATTTATATAAAAAATGTTGATAAATCGTTAATGATACTAAAAGGTCAGCAGAAAAAAAAAATCGCCTAAAAAACCAAAAGTTTAAATGCTACGGAGAAAAAAAAACACTTAATTAACTTTTGGGTTCAATCGTTAGTGCCTAATGATACTATATAGTAAAATGATTCGCCTCAAAATCCAAAAGTTTAAATGTTATGGAGAAAAAATAAACTTAATTAACTTTTTGCTTGTAATTAAATATCTCGAGAAATTTTCAACCGATCTGAATAAACTTAAAACCACGTAAATCTTCTTAAAAAACTTGTATAGGTTAATAAAACAGCTTTTTTTTATATTACGAAACGACTCGCTTTATTTGCTGATTATTATTACTGAATAGTTAAAACAAGACCACAATCGAGTCATGCTTGATTTTACGACATGCTCATCAACTACATCACAAACGTTATCATCAACTTCATTTTTAAGCTCTCTTCGGTGAAACTGTTATCACGACGCTGCGCCTTTATCTCGTTTTCGTTAATCAAAAGACCGCAGGCAGGAGTGGATCAAGACATATGCGACCAGGGCGCAATAAAGAATCAAGCTGCGCTTTCTGCTCCATTAACTTATATAAAAGAAATTACAAAAAATATATTTTTTTAGGGGCGACTGAACTTACCTCGATGCGACGCCACTTACCTTTACCCCACAAAGGAATTTTGGGCTCATGCAAAATTTCTTTAAAACCAATGCTAACAACTGACAAATTGATATTTCTTAAAATTTTTGCTAATATAAAATCATAAGCCAACGCTTGTAGTGACTAGCAATATGCAAATTGGAGATTTAGAATGCAGTTTAGTTTCGTTTATAATTTTGTTAATAGTTTACGCTCAACGTTTTATTTTTTTATTTTTCAGTGACCAAGAAGACAACTAACAACCAATTGTTAATAAACAATTAAATTAAGCAAATGAAAAACTCAAAAATTTTTTATTTAATAATTTGTTTATGTACAAGATTTTCAAGAATTTTTACATGTTTTTGAGTTTATTCAAATCGGTTAAATATTTGCAGGGATATTTAACTACAAGCAAAAAGTTGCATAAAAGTTCATTTATTTATAACTTTTAAACTTTTGGGTTTTTTATTCGAATTATTTTGCTGACAATTTAATCTGATTTTACACACCTATTATCGGCCTATTTTTTCAACCTTACTTTACTTTTAATGGCACAATATCACACATGCCGAATCCGAACGGCGACAGCTTTTACACATAACTATTTTGACCAGTGAATTTTGTATCTCCTTTTGCTGCTTTTGACTTCTATTCTATTCTATTTGATGTTTTGCAAATATATTAAACATACATACAGTGATGGAAAAAATAATAAAAACGACATACATTTTAACATTTTCTTGGCGAATTCTATGCGTGAAGCCTACTGTGCACGATTTGCTGATATCGGTATTTTATTTTGCTTTCAATTTTGTGCATGTTTCGGCATGAATACTTGTTGCATTTGAGTGTTTTTCAATCAACCACGTTTTTGCCTTGGAAAAAAAATAGAAACGCCATTAAATTTCGTCAAAATATTTTCCTAGAACATATGAAATATTTTAATTGAGGTAGTTTTTGGACATTCAAAAAAGGAAAAGGTGTCAGAATAGCAATCCTTGCGAAATTCGTCCTTCTGCATTGTTTCTAGATTCAGAAAGGGTCGTGGAGTGCATTGCAAAGATGTGGAGAGAGAAGTCATAGGAAATCTCAAAAACGAAGGCAAATAAATGGCTGAAATTGCGCAAAAATAGAAGCGCTCCAAAAAAAAAGTGTTTTCCGCAATTCATTTTGAAGAAAAACAAGAGAAACGACGCAGGAAACGAAAATCCTCCCATAAATTTGATCAACTATTCGGCAGTCGAAAAAAAATCCATTTCAATCATCGGAAGAACTAAGGAAGGAGTTAGATGCACTTGTTACGAGCCGTACAATAAGGAATAGCCTGATAGAACGTGGTTTGAAGGCACATTCAGCAAGGAAAGTACCATTCCTCAGCAAGAAGAACATCCAGAACCGAATCAATTTCACAAAAAGACATTCAACGCGAACAAATTGGAAAAACGGCTTGTGGTCTGACGAAACAAAGGTGAATTTGTTTGGATCTGACGGAAAAAACCAAGTAAGGCGCCCCAAAAATACTGCACACGATCCAAATCACACAATAAAAACGATTAATCATGGTAGTGGTAACATTATGCTATAGGGATGTTTTTCAGCATGTGTGCCACCGACTACGTTAACATACTAAATAGTATAATGCTGCCATATGCAGAGGAAGAAATGCCAATAAAGTGGGAGTTCATGCAAGATAATGACCCCAAACACTCATCAAAACTTGCGTGTACAACCAAATTTCTTTGATGGAATGGCCTTCACAATCACCAGACCTGAATCCAATAGAACATCTTTGGGGAGTCTTAAAAAAATGAATTGCTGGGTTTACGTCCAAAAACAAAGAGGATTTATGGAGAAAAGTACAGGCTGAATGGTACGCCATTGATCCATCAATTTGTGCCAAACTGGTGGATTCCATGGATCGTCAGTGTGTCCAAGTTATAAAAAATCGTGGTAGAACTACTAAATATTAAAAAAAAAATTCTATTAATTTTTATCAAAGACTTTTACTGTTACTTAGTTTCAAGTTTTTTGTTTCTTTTTTTTTCCAAGCGTAATAAATGAAGTTAATTTTTTTTATATATGGACTTTAATAAATACTTTCTTATTTTTTTATTTTGAAATATAATGGAATAAACAAAAATTATAACATTGAAAAGAAAATTCATTTTACAAAAGAAAATTTGAACATTAAAAGAAAAATAGGTCGTTTCTATTATTTTTTCCATCACTGTACATGTTTATTTTATAAGTTTCAATTTATTTGAATTTATTTCGCAAATACTTGCATATTTATGAAATAGGCTTCCCGTGCTTCCAGAGTGATCCTCCGGTTTGTGTACGCGTACAAAATACACTACGAAGCGAGGCAGAGTATGTGTACTTAGTACCCTACACTATCGTAGCGTTTGTTGTTGTCTCTTCGTTATCGTAGGTACTGTTTATCGTTTGTTAATATGTACACTAACTCTACGAAGCGCCGTAGAGAATGTTTTAATTTGATGTACGGTACATAGAACTACTGTTTGTTTTTGTTTCCTGATCAAGACACACCATCACCAGTTTTTTATCTGGTAGGATTTCAGTGCTTTATTGCCGCTTTACTTTGCGTATATTTTCGCTTGGCAGATACACAGTATTTTGTATCCCTGATATATTTTCCCACTGCGAGTGAGTGCCCCGTAGTGTAACCAAAACGTACAGGTACTGTCCTGACTAATACCTAAATTCCTCCTGTGCTTACAGTGCCCAGAAAGGAAACACATAATTATTCCGAGTTGGTTTGCACACAGTAGGATAACATACTGCTCCCTTCCTCTTCGTTTTAAGTGTTCCTTATGGTTTGTTTTCCTACAGATATCAGAGGTTTTGGGCCAATGGAAGTCTTGACCGCTGATTTCCCTGCTAGATGGTCCTCGTTATCATAAATATCTTTGTGACCAGGTGACCTTATTAGCATAATGCATTTAGGAGCTCTTTGCATTTCCATACTAGTTTTGAGAATATCTCTCGCGGTTGAACTGTGCACAGAGCCGTATGACAAGGATCTCCGCTTGGCAAATATATGAAGTGTTTCCCATAGGCTCTGAGTGTCTGGTTTTTGGACCATACACACCTTCACCGGCTCCATTATCTGTTATCGAGTCATCAGTGTACTACCCTACCTTAGTGCGTGTTTTTAGAGGTTTAGAACATCTTGGTCTCTGTGGCGTAGTGGTAGTGAGTTTAACTGTTACACAGAGTGTCTGGGGTTCGAATCTCGGCACAGGCAAAATCGAAAAGTAATAAAAATAAAGTTTCTACACGGCACCACCTCTTGGCAAGCAATTGCAAACCTACAAGAGTAAAAATTGTCTATGAAAAGCTTTTCACTTCGCCGTTCGGATTTGGCATAAAACTGTAGGTCCCTTCCATTCATGTACAAAAATAACACGCACGATATGAGTGGATGCGAAAAGCTCGACCTAGGCCCTCCATTGGGCTGTTGTGCCATTAAAAGAAAACAAGTAGAACATCTTGGGGCATCTTATTAATAAGTACATATAACATTAAAGAGTGCCTGCTCTGCAAGACTTCCATTACACATCTCACATGAAATTGCAACGTTAGTAAAAAATACAAAATCATCAAACTAATATCTATCTACCATGGGTATACCATTTATAATTTGCAATTTGATTTTGGTGTAAATAGGAAACGAATAATTTTCTTTTTCAATGTGGTTTTTATTATTCGAAAATTACATTAATTGTTCCTGTTAATTGTGGAACACTATTTCATTCAAATGACTTCCTCGGCTGGCCTTGCAGTAGCCTATACGATCAACCCAATTTTTCAGTACATTTTCGTCTGTACTTGATCGATGGCTGCACCAATTTATTACTTAAGAGCCTCAATAGTTGCTGGATAGTTGGTTAGCGTAGGACTTATATTCATAGTCCAACGGAGTCAAATCACAACTGCGTGGTGGCCAATGCACGTTCCAAATCGGCTAATAACTCGATTTTCAAACTATCTACGGCTTGTGTGACACAACTGCGTGAAATGTTCAATTCCTAAGAACGATATCGAGTTGCGTGATTGGTTATTCGTGTACGCATATAAAATACGGATCGAAGTGAGGTAGTGTATGTGTACTTAATACCGTGCACTATCGTTTGTTGTTCTCTCTTCGGTCTCGTAGTGTACCGTATATCGTAAGTGTGCATATACACAAACTCTACGAAGCGACAAAGAGTATGTGTCCTTTTTGTAGTTTTAAAATATTGAAATTAAATGCAACCGTGTGATCTTAACATAGTCAGAAAAATAACTTTCGTTCAAACTCAACCACATGAAAATAACGTTAGATTTTAAACGTTAAGTTGAAGTGAAGTGTTGACTACGGTAGTAAAACCATTTCTATTTTCTTTTTTCTTGTAACTTAAATTATAAGTAATGAATTGTAATGAATTTTATTCTAGCAATAAACAGTTACTAATATCTATTCTAATTTGAACTTTACTTACACACGGCGGCCAGCCAACATCTTTATTTCATATTTGCATTTGAGTCTCGCTGCACAACTGTCTGTAAGCACATGCGTAGAACGCGGCCAAGAAGAAGTCCCCGTTTGCAACAAGCAGAGCTTCTGCAAACAATGGATACAGATACAAAAGAATATTACGAACATCGGTTCATCCTCAGCTCGAATTGCCACCAATTCTGCCGTCACATCAAATGTTTTTGGTCCAACTAATTCAGCCAATTCTGCCAGTGCTAATACTTCTACCCTAAATTACACCGATCTCATGAATTCTGCAGCCATATCTTCTGCTGTTATCGCTGGCGCTTCTGCTGCTCCCTATAAAAACGTCGGCTCTACTGGCGATAATGTATTAGCTCAACATTTAGGGTCCTATGCGGATGTAATTAATCAGCAAATGAAGTTGTTTAATGCCATGCAAGAACAAGTTACCGCACTTACGAGTCAGATACACGAAATGCGATCAAAATTTAATACAAGCAGCACGTAAAATGATACGCCCACGTCAACGAAAAATCCTAACCTAATATAGAGGGAATATTGTTCAACGAAATGCTAACAACCGAATTTCCATCAAGCCAAATTGTTGTTGCTTCTGCCGAAAATGTTATATATGGTAGTGCGAACGGCATTTTTGATTCTACTTTACATTGTCGTCACTCGCCTTTGGGTACGCCTGCAACCTTTATTTCTTCGCCGCCAACTAGTATGTCTATGCAAAAACTAAACGTTTTCCCAGAATTTAGAGGCGTCGCTGAAGATTGGCCATTATTTTATAACGCTTTTTTACATTCTAAGACTGCATACGCTTATGGTAATTTAGAGAATAACCAACGCCTGCAAAGGTGTCTCAAAGGAGAAGCAAGAGACGTGGTGAAAACATTATTAATTCATATTATTAATGTAAATGCTGTTATTGAACAGCTTAAATTTCGATTCGGCAGGCCAGAGCTATTGATTCAAAGCCAATTACGTCAGGTTAAGGAAATATCGGCGGTATCTGAAAATGCAGTTGATAAACTAGTTCTATATGCGACGAAGGTAACAAATTTCGCCATGCAATCGGTTGATGGTCAACAGAACCTGGCAAATCCGACACTGCTCGAAGAACTCGTAACTAAGTTACCTATGAGTAAAAGGTTAGATTGGGCATTCATTGACATTAAAACCCTATCCAGCTATAGAACATTTTGCAATTTGGTTGGAAGATCTTGCAAGGCTTGTTTGCATGGTTCAGGGATATGACCGCCAACGAGTCGTACTACACGCTGTACAAAAAACTGACGATAGTCGTGCTACACCTATCATCAAATGCAATGCCTGTCAGGGGCCGCATAGAATTCACGTTTGTGAAAAATTTAAGCAAGCTTCTATCACTGACAGATGGTCAATCGTCAAAAAACAACGCTTGTGTTTTTTATGCCTGGGTATTGGGCATTCGGCGCGATTGTGGTCGCCGTGCAGAGTGCGCTATCGACGACTGTAAACGTCGGCGCAATAAGCTCTTGCATGACGATAATAGTAAGGTTTCGACAAACATGAAGCGTGAAGCTGTTTTGAGCTGTCAAACATGACAAACATGAAGCGTGAAGCTGTTTTGAGCTGTCATTGTTTGGGCGTAAGAAGCAAATAGACACATACGCCTTGCTGGATGTCGGGTCTTCAATAAATATGATGGACAAAAGCCTTTTATGCGAATTGGGTATCCAAGGTAAAAGTTTGTCCGTGAAATTGCAGTGGTTTGACGATATGAAAAGCAAAGTTAACACGACCATGGTAAATCGTCATATAAGTGATAAGGGTATGGAAAAACGTCACAGATTGAATAACGTTCATGCAATACCAAATTTCGAGCTACCGATTTAAAGTATAAACGTGTCTGATTTATGTGGTATCTCTGGGACCAACTCGTGTATACTAAGCCAAAAATAATTATTGGTCTTGATCATTGTCAACTGGGCATATCAACGAAAACAATACCTTTGCGGGAAAGCAAGCCTTATGCCGTTAACACAGTGCTCGGGTGGGTAGTGTTTGGCTCCACGAACAGCGATTACAAACGCGAACATGCCTTTTCGTAAAGTCATTCAAGGATGAACACAGTAGGGGGATGATTTCAAACAGGTCTTCTCTGAATAAGCGATACTTTTGAAATACACAACAGTTATAGTATGGCGGAAAGAATCCTTGGAATCGAGCGGAGAATGAAAATGGACGAAATCTTTGTCAACGCCTATAAAAACATCATTGCAAATTTTATAGACTTGAGGGAGTATCTTTAAGCTCCTACCTATTTAAGGGACCACAAAATTATATGCCCATGCCTACAGTTCTATTTCATTTTCGGGTTGGATATTGGATATGAATATATAGATATTCCACCAGGTCCTGATGTAACAATATGATAGATTTGCGCAGCGATTTTTATGGAAAGATGGAGACAGTACTCGTCGTCCCGATGTTTATGAGATGCAGGTTCACCTTGGAGCAAAACAAAGAGCGAATTCTTAAGTACCGTCATGTCGGTGTTCAACACTTTGGGGTTTCTCGCGCATTTTATGGTCGCTGCGAAGATTTTACTACAAGTGTGGCGACTTAATATTTCATGGCATGAGCCTATCCCCGACAAAATAAACGACTTATGGCAAAATGACGAAAAGCGTTAAGTGGAATGGCTGCTGTAAGAATTCCACGTTATTATTTCATTACAGGCATATCAGTAAAAACTCAGTTACATGTATTCGTAGATGCCAGTGAAGACGCGTTTGCCGCCGTAGCATACTGGAGGTACATCAATGCAAAAAGTGAAGTGGGTGTATCTTTTGTTTGTGCAAAGACGAGGTGTGCGCCCCTGAAGCCTTTGACAGTACCACGATTGGAACTCCAAGCGGCAGTTTTAGGAACACGTCTTATGCAAACACTGGTTCAGGAGCATAATTTGAAAATTTCTCACTGCGTTTTGTGGAGCGACGGTGCTAAGATGGCTTCGATCAGAACACTGCAAAGGTTTGTACCGACCCTTTGTCGCCCACTGGGTAGTTGAGATCCTTGCCTGCACAAGCCGAGACTGTTGGAGGTGGGTACCCACCAACGAGAACGTAGCCGATGAAGCTACAAGGTGGAAATCAGATTTTGATTTCCAACCCTTGTCGCGCTGGTTTAAGGATCCTGATTTTTTTGCTTAAAGGTTCAGAAGGCTGGAAATTAACTATGTCGTTTTTTGCCAAACGATAACGACAACGAAATATATGCTAAATTTGTGTGTTTTTTTTTACCGAAATTTACTGTCCCTTTGACATCGCAAGATTTTCAAATTTTAACCACTTAAAGCGCACAGTACCTTGGGTAAATCGTTTTATTCAGCGTAGCTGCAAAATATCCTGCGATAGCAACGAATATGGTTTGACTATAATTGTAGTAAATGACTCCAAAATACTGCTCTGCCGTTTGGCTCAAAACGAATCATACTTCCTCGAAATTAAGGAGCTTAAGGCTGGCGTATATAAGGATAGTGTATTATACAATATGCTGCCGCAGATAGATGCAAGTGATATCGTGCGTGTTGGAGGTCGTATTGAAAAGGCAAGCTGGTAGCCATACGAAGTGCGACATGCAATAATTTTGCCCCAAAATCACAAACTTACTTTACTAATTGTTGCCCATTTTCATGGCTTAATGAAACATCATAAGACGGAATCCACGATCGGTGAAATCCGGAAAGACCACTGGATTCCACAGCTACGTAAGTTAATGCGCCATGTGATTTCGAAGTGTCAGCAATGCAAATTAGCTCGATCAGAACCAGATCTTCCCGAGGATCGACTGACGCCGTTCATACGCCCCTTCCCGTACACTGGCGTGGATTATTTGGGACCCTTAACTATTATTGGTCGCCATGAGAAATGCTGGGTCGCAATATTCACAATATATCTAGCAGTTGCATAAGATTTATTTATCGATGCATTTATTCTGGTTTTACTAAATTATATTAATCAACGTGGCGTGCCCACCCGTATTCGCAATGACAATGGGAAAAACTTCGTAGGTGCCAACGAGGAAGCGAAGGGTTTCACTGAAGTTTTTGATTGTGAACACGTTCTGGATGAAGCTACTATGAAGGGAATCGATTGGATTTTTAACTGTCCTCGAAACCCATCCGAAGAGGGAATATGGGAACGAATGGTTCAATGCGTAAAGAAGGTTTTACGACAAACACTAAAGAACCTGACTCCTCGTGAGAACACGCTGCAAAGCTTTATAATTGAAGCCGAAAACATCGTGAACTCGCGCCGCTTGACACACCTGCCAGTGACACCTGAAAAAGAAGATCCACTTACGCCGAATCATTTTCTTTTGGGCTCAACAAACATCACACAGACAGCAGCAGCAGCCAAAGATATTCATATAGTATGCGCTTTCGAAAGCAGTGGCGCATAGCTAAGCAAATGCGGGATTACTTCTGGAAGCAATGGATCCTCGAATACCTCTAAACGTTAACACGAAGAGCAAAGTGGTGTGAAAGGACCGATAAAATTAAGATAGTGTTCCGAAAACAAGTCACGTCGATATTGGTGCTAAAGTGTTGTAGAAAATATCCACGCTCTCCAAGATGGTGAAGCGAGACGAGCAGACGTTAGAACTGCCTCCGGTGTATTCAGGTATCGAGATTGGCGGTATTGGACATTGATGGTGGTGAATCGTGGTCGATTCACGGGGGTGGAGGTGTAAAATATTGAAATTAAATGCAACCATGTGATCTTAACGTAGTCAGCAAAATAACTTTCGTTCAAACTCAACCACATGGAAATTCCGTTAGATTTAGCTACGTCGAAATTTAAACGGTAAGTTGAAGTGAAGTGCTGACTACGGTAAGACCATTTCTATATTCTTCTTTCTTGTAACTTAAAGTAATAAGTAATGAATTGTAATAAATATTATTCTAGAAATAAACCGTTGCAATATCTGTTCTAATTCGAACTTTACTTCGACACGGCGGCCAGCCAACAGTAGTGAATATGTTTGCGTACCATATTCATAAAAGTACAGTATAGAACACTAACGGATCATACATTTGTGCTTTTAGTACCCTGGTCTCGATAAACTAAATACGGTCGGCTTATATAATCGAGTTTGGATTCTATGGGTTCTGAGGCATATTCGAATTTGAAGTAAATCAAATTGCTAATATGTACAGTATTGTTCGAAACCTATGCCTATTTTTTTTTTTGGTTTTGATTTAGTTTAGTTAAAAAACTTTATTTATATATTTTACATTTTGTACTTACGTAAATAATAAAAGTAGCAAAAAATTTAATTTTAATTCATTTCAGGCGCAAAAACAAAAAAAAAATTTACTTAATATACAGGAGTTCGAAACTAAACTACTTTGTGGTATTTGGTATGGAAATCATTGTTTTGGATAACTTCTGCTCATCTTTATGGTCGTTCGGATTCGGCATAAAACTGTAGGTCCCTTCCATTCATGTACAAATATAACATGCACAACATGAGTGGATGCGAGAAGCTTGGCCTTTGGCGCTACATGCGGTCATAGTCGACACTGGTAAACTGAAGTTCATTGTGGTAAAGGCATAACACTTGCCACAATTACTGTCTGTCTTTATCGGTGTCCTGTGTGATTGCATTCCCTCTCTCATTCTTTTTCCCACCTATCAATCTTCCTTTCATTCAACACAATGCTCTGCATTCATAGGGGTTCACCCTGTGTGTTGAATGTGTCAATAAAAAGATTCTATATAAGGCCACTTTGGTTTTCTATAAGCTTCATCAAAATCGGGGATTGGGATGGGCCAATCGACTTTTCTTGCATTTTTTTTATAATAATTGAGTTTAATAAAGTAAAATTTGCACTCTTTTGGAAAAAATGTGTAAAATGAATAGTACAAATAAGACTATTTTAGATCTGTTTTTAGCGTCTTTATGAAATATTTAAATCATTTTCTTATTCTTTTTTCTTACAGTTGAAAAAAAATAATAGGAAGCTGACTTTTTTGTAGTCAGTCAAAATGATGATTTACTGGTTAACTTATTAACTGTTATATATCTCTCACTATACAAGCAATGATTTTTAAATATCGCCACAACATTGTCAACGACATAACGTTGTTAAATTATTGCAAAACTACAACTGAGGAACAGCAGAAGACGTCATTAGAAATAGAACGTCATTTATTTACTAAAAATCAACTGGAGAAGAAAAACCGAGATCTAAAATTTAACTGTTAACTTTTACCAAACGTTACATTCCATCCAATACAATAAATATATATTAATATATACTTACATATTATCTTGGAGTCGATAGCGTTGTTTTGTAAATTTTTTAGATATATCAATTACAACGAAAAAAGTTTGCCGAAAGTGCAAACATAAGTTTGGTGTTATTGAGCATAGCAGCATTTTTCTTCTAAATGAACTCTGAACATATACGTGATCTAACGCTTCGTTTATCCCAGGCGCTCGATCCAAATTATAATGTAAGTAGTAAATATTGTGCATAAAGTTTTTTGGTAATAGTTTTCAATTAAAATTTAATTGTTATTGCAGGTTGTTAATATGGGTGCTGTTATGTCAGTTATTTCAGCACTGGAAGGTACAACGATTACAAAAGAGCAATTGGAAACCACCAGGTTGGCAAGAAATATAAATCAATTGCGACGACGTACAAAAAGCGAACATTTGGCACGACGCGCCAAATCATTATTAAAAAAATGGCGTGAAATGGTTGGCATTCAGCAGATTCATGAACAGCCAAGTTCAAATGCTGCTATTATGATAAACGAAAATTCAATTGCCCAAACTTTGCACCACCAGCCACAGCAGCTCCAACTGCAACAGCATAATCATTGTTCTCAGCCTACTTCACCAATTATTGACATGAATTTAGACAACGTCAATCAAAATACGAATATTAATCACGCCGATTTTTTGCGTTTAACCGTGTCTAATCCCGCTCCCACAGTTTCGTCTTTAACCAGAAGTGCCAATTTAAGTATATATAATAGTAACAAAAGACTTGAAAACATTGAAGGTCAAAGTGAAGTAGCAAGCGCTGCTTCATCTTCAACAGTGCCTACAAGTGGTTGTAGAAAACAACCCACTAGTTTTGCAAACCTAATAACAAGTTTTGGCAGTAGTGGTAACAGCATTTCGAACACTAAAAATATTGCCAATACAACAGCAGGACTTCGTGTTACATCACCACGTGTTATACGTAAATCAAATAAAATTCCTGAACGTGGCATTAAACATACAGAAACTTTTATTATCGACCAATCATCTAATTCGAATTCAGAATTTAGTTGTGCACCTTCAAACAAATTAACATGTGTTGCACCAATAGTGATTGACATTCAAGACTCCAATTCGGGTTCCAATTTAATTACTTCTATAATAACAAACAAATTTAAAACCGAAACTCCAGCTTTATTTACTAAAGTGGCCCCTCCATCAGTAAACTCCACCGCCGTTATGCCTTTAAAATCAAAAAGAGGTAAAAAGGAGAAAAGGCACAAAGAACCTGAGTCTTTACCATATTCTTCTACTTCATTACTGGTTGGCGATGAGTCTTCTTCCATTCAACATCGTCAGACAAACATTGAGGATGGAAAACTAGTACCCGCAGTTGAAGATAAATCTAGACTGAAATTTCCTTATAATATATCAGGTAAGTTACAAAAATTCTTATCCAGTTGCATGGGAAGAATTTTACCTATTTCGTCTTCCAATAAGTTTGTTCTATATGAAGTTCTAAGCAACTTTGCTGTAAGAAGTATATGTCCCTAATAGTGTTTTTTCCCTGTGTGTAACATTTTTCAAATATTACGATCACCCCGCAAGAATGCGCCTTTTATGCGGTGAGAAAAAAACTATCGAAGGTAGCTCTACATTATTGTTTTGTGATGCACTCTAAATAAGGACGAACAAAACAAAAAATTTCCATTGACAAAAGGCACACTTAGATCAAAAGTTCCGTTGTAATACTATGTGTAGCTATCCCTCTAATTCGGGCCGTTTGAGAACCACGAAAGTAAAGTCGAACGACTTTTTAAGTTAAGTATGTGCAATTTTGCTGTTTGTCAAGACTTTTATGTCATCGAAGACGAAGTAGTCTAGATGATATTTTCCGTACGTAACTAAGAGCACATCGGCATTTACATAGAAAATGAGTTACAGTTTCCTTTTCCTTCTTTTTGCTGCAGTTCCTGCACTGATTACTGTATGGAAGACTCCGTCTTCAGTTTCCTTCCATCGGCATCCAAAATGAGTGCTGATCAAACTGGTCGGCAAAGCCTTTTGATTTTTTTAACCTTTAATTTTCGCTCTGTGATAAAATTTAATATTTTAAGGAAATTATTCATTTATTTCTCGTGCAATTCTCTGTAAGTGCATCCTCTGTCACACCAATTCAGTCACCCAACTTATTCAATGAGGGTAGTTCGCTTGTCGTTGAAGTTCCGGTCGTTGAGCCGGTAGTGGGTGCTAGCAATGATGCAGTCTCAATTATTGATGATGAAGCTTCGTCTTCCTCGTTTGCTGCTGTTGCTGCCTCACGTTCTTTACTTTCAAATTCTGTCATGTTGACTGGCGATGAATACTTAGCCATTCTTGATACGTGATCTGATGCGGTTTCATCTCTCATTCGTTCGCCTAGAGATGAAATACAACCTACGTTCAACCTGTCAGTGGTTCCGGCTTGCAAGTCAGTCTTTATTTCACGATTAACAAGGTCGACCTCTGAAGCTGACGTTGCCACTTACAATAACTTCAAACTAGAACAATGTAAATAATTTAAAAAAGTTAAAATTTTCAAGAATGGGCCGTTATGTTTACCGATATTCACAGCAAAGCCAAGGTGATGTTTCTGTACTTATTTTATGACAGCCACTATGTATGGTGTAGGCATAAAATTTCAAATTAATGATTCTTTTGTTTTGTTAGCAACTGTATGTTATCTTCTTTCGACTAATGAAAAATTAATTTTTCTCCCATAGAAATACTTTCGCTGTCTAATAGTTCCATGAGCTCCCTATTTCCCACTGCTGCAGGAGGAACTTCGAAAGCAATAACCGAGAAAACACCTAAAGTTGAATTAAATACAACAAATTTATTAACGTCTGATTTAACATTCGCTGGGAAATTTAAGCATCACAGCAGCAACGTGCCATCAATTTTAAGTCAAAATAACACGATTGGTTTTAGCGGTAGCGATAGAAGTCGTCTTGGTTCGTCAAATATTCCTATATTAGGCCCACCATATCCAGAGAAAAATGTTCTAAATAAATTTATACCATTTAGTAGTAGTGCATGTAATTCTAATGACAGCACTTCTAATAGTCGCACTTCTCAATATGACGTTATCGATGCGATGAGCCAAGAAAAGGAATCAAATGCAGGAAACGTGTATGTGCAGCCAAAATCAACAGCAGAAAACTTAACGCCACTAGGAATATCAACAAGTCAACAAATAGCAGAAATGACTGGGACCAATCGAAATGTCATTGATAAGAAAATTCCTAAGAAACGTGGCCGAAAGAAAGGATCAAAAGGCGTCGATTCGGTCATTGCCAAAGAAACAAGTCTTTCGTCGCAAATGTTAATATCATCTCTCGGTTGTGGTGGTAAAAAAGTTAAAACAACAAAAGAGCTTTACGCAGAAATGCAAAATCGCAAATTAGGGATTTCAACAAATACTTCTTCACCCACTCTGGCAAATTGGGCATCTCATCAACAGCTATCGTCACGGCCAGAATCTTCATGTTCAGGTATGCAGCTAGTTTTCGTTTTCTAGTAGGTATCTTATTTTTCATTATTAATTAGATTATTTAGAACCTTCAATACATTCACCTCGTACCTTAGACGCATGTTCAACTAATGCTACTATGTCAACTGTTGCAACTAGATCAACACCTGAGAAGTATTTAATTAATACATATGTTGGTAAGATAAATCATCAAACACCTATCATATTTTCAAATATATTTTACGTTTTATGTGAAAATTTTTATTATAAAGAAAACAAATTTTATTTGTTACAGATGAGGTTGATAGTGACAGTGAGACGACAATTACATCAGAACCATCACGTGATAGTAATTCAGTCCAAAATAGATTGGAGAAAGGGGCTTCTGTGGATAGTAATAGCAACTCACAGTTTCCTGCGTCAAAAATAAATGAATGTAAAAAAACCTTAACGCAAGCAACTGGAAATATCGAAAATCAGTTACGTGAAATACTAAAACAGTTGCCATCTGTACCAAATATAGTAAATATTGAAGAGGAATGTGCAAGAGAGATTGTTCCGTGTACATGCCAAATTAAGGAGATCTTACCAGATGTACCAGAAACTCAAACTGAGGACTATAATTCTTGGCAGAATATACCTTCAACTTATTACAAAATTAAAATTGCAGCTGCCGAACAACAACATCCAGTAGTTTCGGTAAACGTGATCGAACATGGGGCAGACAAATCTAAGGTAACTACGCCGAAACCTTTACCAGGTAAACCAAAAAAATCCATATTTGATTTAGATTTTGATGATGACGAAGATCCTCTGCATACATTAATGGCAGAGGCAGCTGCAGCTTCGGCAAAACTGGAAATGTCGAGTGTGCAGCATGATATATCAGAATTGGAAAAAGATCTGGTAGATACTAAATCTGATCTAGTCACAAATTCCGAGGTACCGCCAGTTACTGCATTTGTTCATCAAAATATTTCGCTGGAACAAATGCCATCACCTCAGCCAATACCAATTTTTCTTACGTACCAAGTAGAAGAGGATGCCAATTGTTTGGCTAAACAGCAATTTGAAATACAAACACAAAAAATTACGAAATTTCACATTGATGCCTTACACAATTGTTTTATACCAAATGTCAATGGAAATTGGGATAATGCTGATGTACCGAGCAACAGGTTATTGGATTATACCACTGATATAGCAGCAGATATTGGTAATGGATATAATGTTGTACCGAAATATGGGTCTTTAATAAATGAACGCATACGAAAGGATCTAAGTAATGTCGGTTTTACAAAAAACTTCGAACGGAAAAAGCAATCGTTGGCTATGGAAAAAATGTATAGCGTGCCCTTTCTCGGTGTAGCTAGGCGATATCAATTTCAAAGAAAACATAGGAAACACAAACATAAAAGTTGCGACAAAAGCAGCTCTATTGTCAATGTTAAGAACGAGAAGACTGTGGAGAACAGTGAAGAATGTAAACTTCATATCAATTCACCAACCAAAATTGTGCATGCTTGTGAAGATAACAGCAAAGATATTAATGATAAATTAATTACACATACAAATATAATGTGCGCTTCTTTGTATAACGTAACTAAGTTAAATCCCTTTAATACAATGACAACCAATAATATGTTACTCAACGATATAACAGTTGATGTTCCAGACTTGAAGGTAGTGGATATCCATGCAGACGATGGCCGAAACTTTTTAGCTATAGCTAATAGCAGTTCAACGGAAATTCCACAAAGTGATGAATTATCATCTAAAATTATCAATGCTGATTTGTCACCACTCCATAAAAATGGAACTAAAGACAGAAATTCAACCAAACTCTTGACCAACATACCGGATTCTAATACAGTTGCATCTTTTTCAAAAATAATTGATGAAAACGCGTCTAGTCGCCGCAGCAGTAGTTGCAGTAACTCTAGTTTAAAGCAAACACAGCAATCAATTAATTTAAAATTAAGGCGCCAACGTCTTTTAAACCAGCAACAAGAGCAGAATTTTTCAGACAGAGCAAACGGACGTAAGCGCAAGCACAAAAAAAATAGTAGAAAGAATTATGCTGCTGAGTCGGATATTGAGCTACAAGAGAGTAAGAAATCCCGCATTGTTAGACGTATAAAAATTGCAATTAATGGTGATGTTACTACGCAACGACAAATTTTGTTCGGTAGTAGTAACAATAGCACTGATACCGAAGATGGCGAAACAGCTTCTAATGGAAGCGACACTTCACAATTTGCAGATGATGATTTCAACATTACTATTAATGATGGTGAACAAATTAATAAAGTAGGTGATGACAACGATGAACAGGATACTGAAGAATACGAAGATGCTGACTTTTATGAAGATGACGAGGAAAATTACAGTTGTGACTATCACGAAGTTGTCACACGTGATTTATCAGCGACTTCGACTGGTAATAACCACATAGTCCTAACAATTAAGAAAACACCAAGTAAAACAATTTTTCCATATAACTCACTATCAGCAATATCACCTGTGATAACATCCACCATAAATACTACCAGTAATACATTACTAGCAGTATCTAAAACCGTCACACAAATTTTTTCGGAAGCCACAGGTATCAATAAAGTCGCAGAGAAATGTGGACAAGGAAAATTAACATCATGTGTTGAAACAATTAATACGCCTGCTGTAGACAAAAATTACGAAAATGAAAACCAAGTTCCATCTTGTGTAAATTTATCATTAGCATGTGCAATTGATGATGTTTCTAATAACATGCTACCAAGTTTAGAAAGCAAACAGAAGCAATGCAAACGGGTAAAAGCGAAGAAATCTAAGACATACTTATGTCATTATAATAACGATCCTGAAGAAAGTACTACTGCTGCAGTTAAAAAAGAAAAATTACATAAAACGTTATTTTTCCCTTACGAGCTTTCAGCCGACATGTTAAATATTAGCAGTTGTAGTTCGAGTTGTACTGAAAGGGAAAATAGTCACGTATCATCTTCAAATGATGAAATTACGAAAAATAATTATGGGGAATCATTTAGCGGAATACTAGAGAGTTTATCAAATACAAAATACAAAAAACGAAATGTATCTCAATCTGACTGTTCTTCATGTGATTTTCCCAATACACCACACAGATGTGCAGTACCTTATTTTACAAACGTATCGAACAACTCTAAAACAAAAGACAACGAGTGTAAAGCCAATTTTGTTTTCAAAAATTTTGAACGAAATACCTTCGAGCTTGAATCAATGAAGACAGATATAAAAGGTGACTTGTCAGACAAAAATAAATGTGATTTGAATGTTGGTACGGTTAATGAAGAAGTCAAAATCAAACCGTCCGATGAATTTGAACAGTCAACTGATCACGACCAGCTTCCTTTAGAAAATAATGGTCTCCTCTTGTCATTCAATAACATATATTATTGTATTGATAAAGAAGAAAAGCTCTCATCTACTTATGGGAGTATTGAAAAATTCAGTAAAGTAGTTACAATGGCTGATAATGATGGTGGTACGATATATGATGCAAACGTAATTGATCAGCCGACAGAAGAATATGATGAAAAGCAAAAGAAAAAGCAGCTCCAAAAAAAAAATTGTGATGATTTTAATTTTTATAATAACAATAATACCTTTAATTTAATTAAATATGATAGTAATGCGCCTAGTTTAAAAAACATTGATAGTTTTAGCAATAGCTGTAACCATAATAGTGGTATTAATAGTTATGGAGCAAATTATGTTGATTATAAAAAATTAACAATAACAAATATTAATGCAACTGTAAAATATAACACCAACCTTCCTAGAATTGATAATTATGATGACTATAAAAATTCAACACCATCAACTTCATGTTCAGCAACCATAAAATCAGAGTCAGCTCTACCAGCATCACAGCCTCCACCATCATCATCATCACCACTTCTTACAACACCACAGCAGCAGTTCTTGCCACACAAAGAATACCAAACTGGTTTACGAGCCGTTGATGAAGATGTTGATGATGATGATGGTAATAATTGTGCTCATATCCAGCAATTTAAAGAGTGGCATCAAGTACTACAATTACGGTCATACAATGATGAAATGTTGACCGTATTGCCTTATGTGGTACTTGAATGAACTAGTATATATGTATCGCTATCTGTGGGAGCAAACTATAGTCGATTTAAAGTGACATTTTAGGTTTGAGGTTATCTCTATTTGAACCAATAGTAAATCCATTTTTTATATCTTATTGTAAATAAGGAAATTTTTGACGAACTTCTAGAAATATATAAGGTTATCTTATCTTGCACAATTGTAGGAGCAACAATTTTATCTCTCGTTTGCTGCAAGACTGTCATAACTAAAAAATTAGAGTTAAGTACACAGAAATTTGTTTTAGTTATGTTAGTCGTGCAGCAACCGCTCGTAAAATAAAATGTATAAAAAAAATGTATTTTCTATTTTATTTTTACAAAAAAATATTTTTTTTCGTTTTTTTTTAATTATATCGTTTACATTAAAAAAAAAATAAAATATCGGTTTAAAAAAAGTTTGGGCCGTATTCTGAATCTTGATTGGCCTTCGACGTAGGATAATTTGAAACATAACTTTTTTTTATTTAATTTTTACAAAAAAGTATTTTTCCGTTTTTAGATTTTATCGTTTACATTAAACAAAGTAAAACATCGATTAAAAATAAGTTTTGGGCCGTATTGCGAATCTTGATCGACCTTCGATCGACTTGACTGTAGTAGATCAGATTTTTTTCATTTTGATATTGTGCAACTTAATCGACTAAGATAAGCGCTGAAATTGGTATTTAAGGTTTTTTTTTGGGGTCACTGGTTACGAACTTGAGGCCAGGTTTCAAAATTATTGGTCTAATAAGGAGGGACAATGCCTAACGGAATTTGAATACTTAAGCAACTAGTATCTGAGGTTTATGTTTATATTATTATTTTGTTCTTCGAGATTTTAAAACTTGAAGTTGGATTCAAAGTGATAGACAAAACAACGATTTGGTTGATTCTTATCGGTTCTTAGAAGTAACCGATATTTTGGGTCGCTCAGTTTAGTTTTCAGAAACAATCTACGTTTCAATTCATATTATTAAAGCAGATATTGTAATATTTTTGAAGTCTGTCAACAAATCGCTACCAAAAAAATTCTGAACTATTACAAGTTTTGTATATTAATTGTGAGTTTAAGCATTTCCTTGGCCTTTTAACAAAACAACCTCTTTCTACATGCAAGGTTTAATTTTTTCTTTTTAATTTCATGAGATTTTTCTGCAATTTTTCCGAATGACCGAACGTCCGAAAAACCTTCTAATATCAATTTAATTCAAAATATTTTTATTATTTAAAATTTAATATAGTCTTGCTGATATCATATCCTTCTGGCATTGGATGACATATTAGGCCCGCCTTATTTGGATTTCAAAAGAACATGCTTTTAGTACACATATTTTTAAAATTTAAGACCAAGCAAAATTTTGTTGATGTCACACATTTTGAAAAGAGGGGGTTGGTGTTTTTACAAGGAATATATATATTAAAACATATAATACAAATATATATATAAATATTGTGAATACTTTGAATATAAATCATACCTTTTCTTTATAAAAAAAACTCTTGAAACACAATAGCTATTATTTGCGTATCTTAAAACATTTGTGGGTATTCCATCACCAATTTTTGTTATTTTCAATTTAATGCGTAACTGCTATTTATAATCTTTAATAATTAGTTGATGTTTTCAAAATGCATATTGATAAATTTGAAATATATCAGTAAAGTATGAACATATTCCCTGTGCATCTATTTACGCACAAATTTAAGAAATTGTATTGTGATGACACAAATGGTCTCTCTTTGTTCTTTTTTTTTTTAGATATATTTAAAAAAAATTCTACTCTAGTGTTTCTTGAGATATATATATATGATTTCTGGCTATTGAATTTCAAAAAATAAAAACTTTAAATATAATTTTCTTGAATAAGATTGTTTCTTTTATAAATGCAACAAAAATATTTTATTTCATATCGCCGTTAAACTCAAGCCACTCTCGTTATCTTCTGAGACGCGAAGTTAGTTTATGGATTGTATTGTATGGTATGCTATTAACACTGATAAAGCTAAACTTAGTCCACCCATTGATATATACTACATATACCTACTTTTTAAGTGCAAGATACAAAAATTTCATTTAATACGGAAATAAAAAATACAAAAAATAATTTTAACGTAATGATTTTTGATTAATGTAAATAAAAATATTGGTAACTATGACAAATTTTATACATTCGGCATATAAATTATATTAATTTCAATTTATTCTACAAAATTAGAAGTACATTTAGATATCTTTACCAGTACTTGAAAATAAATATGTAAATAAATAATAAATGCACAAAATACTTATAATAAATATTAATAGAGAATGAAATAAAAGAAAAGAAATAGAAATAGATAATTAATTACAAATAAGGAACTATAGAAATAAGAAGGTAGTAAAAATTAGAGTAACACTGCTTAAATTCAACAGCAGGGAGATACAATATGGCATATTTAGCAACTAACACATTAATGGAATAAATCTAAGGACACAATTTCATTACAATTTACAAATTTACAGTTGAGTAAAATTTAAGCAGTAAAGGCTTAACATTATTTTCATTTAGGTTTCTTTTGAGAAGGTTTCTTTGGTTTCTTTCCATAGTCTAATGGTGTTAATGAAAAACATCCAAGATGAGTTAAGGTATTTGAATTTAGGAACAATAAAATGTGGGGACCTTGCCGACTGAGACAAAATCATCTTATCACATAAATATGTTGTTATAATTAATTTGAACAGAAAACTACAGTTCCTAGCTTTCACATATGGAGAGATACTGCAGCCTAGAATCCGATTCCTTCATGGAGTTATGAGATCAAACCTTCTTAGACCATAGACGTATCGTGTTACATTATTGAAAGCCACTTCAAGCTTGTGGAGCGAATGAGAGTCAAGCTTACTGTAAACAAGCTCAAAGCAGAGTAGGTTACAATAGGCAAAACTAACTGGATTTCTAGTTTCCGCAGGAGCACAAGCAGCAGAGACTTAAATTACGGGGTGTTAAAAACACTTTTCTTAAAACACCACGACATGGTCGACACAAGACAGACTTGCGTGGCGTCAGAGACAATAAATAATAATAATAATAATATAATAAATAGACTAGGCCTAGCGTTATTAGCATATAGTGTAGGAACAACAGAGTTTACAACTGAAAGACCATTAGATAATAAGATCGCACAACCTCCCAGTATACTGATCATCCGAGAGCCGGTTCACATTAAAATCTCCACATATCAAGTAATGATCATATTCAATAAGGCAGGCAGATAGCTTATCAAAGAAAGGGACAAGGCTGAAAACTTGGGATTGTAAACACATGAAATCAACACTTTAGTGTTACTATCAGAAATTTAAGCAATAATATATTTTATATCTTTTCCATCCGATTGACAGACCAGCTACACATTCAGGTAGCGTTTGCAGTAAATTGCAACACCACCACCTTTCTTTTTGACACGATCACTTCTTAGCAATGTGTAATTTTTCAAGCTACTTGACAGACGCACGTAATTCAGACTTTAACCACGTTTTAGTAACACATATAACATCAATAAGAGATTATTTAAAGACAAAATTTAACATAATCCATCTTCTTTGGATTTAGACTACTCGCATTGAAGTGAACGAAATTCAACCCATCAGACTGTTGACACAAAACATTTAACATAGTTGGATGATTTTCACTAATACCCAGATTAACTTAACTGAAACCTAAAGACTTAAAATTATTTGCGTGATAATAGCATTTGCATCATAGCGTTTTTGGTTTTTAGCCATCTCTTGCATTATTTGCTGCATCGAAGTCATAAATTGCTGGACGCACTGCATCAGCATTGAAACCATTGACTCCGTATGTTTCTAGTGGAGATTCCTTAAGCAATTCCTTCGCCTGGTTGTTAACACTCGTCTTGAGACTATCAGCATTAGTTTTCAAATTAACACTAGATACAGAGCTTGTTTTCGGTGATAGGGCAGCAGAAGAAGTAGCTGCAGGTTGGAGATGGTACTCTTGGTATTATTATTGGACAGCTGGCGCGGATGCTTCAGATTTGTAGAGTCACGCCGATTCATAGCAACATAAATTTGACATCCTCAATAATTTGCGGTGTGGTTACCACCACAGTTACTACGATGCGATGTTGTCATCCACCTTTATTGGACATTGAGTGGACGGGTGAATCCCACCACAGTTAACGCATACACTCGCTTACAATAAGATTTAAAGTGGCCGAATTCTTGGCAGCTGAGGCATTGAATTAGGCATATGCGTAATCTATAATGCGTAATATGTAATCCTTCTACCGAGATTTTGCGGTGAATTAGGTATCTGAGACTGAAAATGTGATGTTTATCTCCAATTGCCAATTTTTTCATGCCTGGCTCAAGTTCAATTTTAAAAAGGGGTTGTTGAACACGGTTACGGTTTACGATGTTATACACATTTTTCACATCATAACCTTTCTCTTTCAATGCCTCTTTGATTTCATCTGTGGAAACACCGGGTTCAATATCTCTAATGACAACTGAGATACCTTTGCTGCTTTTCAGTTGGTAAAACTAGGAGCTCCCTTTCGCTCTTGCGGTAGAAAGGGATTTTGGCTTATTCTTTCAGAGCATTGACATCAATGCTGAATCTGGGTTGCTTTTTCTTTTAGTAATTGTAATATACCTGTCCAATCAGTTTATATTTCTTTGAAAATCATGTATAGAAGAATGATTTCCTTTTATTGTGGACTAGCGCAAAGCCCGGCTTGCGTTGCTACTACACCTTTACATACTTAGCTGCCGCTACAATCGATGATTGATTTTAGCTACCTCGATAAAACTTCAGCAGTCGCCTCTGCAATGCGCGAGCTGACGTCAATTGGTAAGGCAAGATAAACTTCCAGTCCCTCTGTACTTGGTCTTTCCTCTCAAAATTGTATAATTTTGTGTACAGTAACTCTATTCCCAATGTGATGTATTTGGTCTTGTATTGTGCATTTTTGATCAAATTGACATAAAAGTATGAATAAATGTCATATTTATCCAAGATACATAATACAAGAACACATGCATCACATCGTGAATATGGCAGTGTCATGTAAAATATCAATGTAAGCAGGGAGTGAAACCGAAACGAATATCGTTAATTGTGATTTGAAGCAAAACACTTTAATTTCCATTTTCTCCTACGCGTTTCGGCATATATAATGACATCGTCCGTGCGTCTGGTTTTTTATTTATATGTAAAACATAAAAATAATAATTTTAAATCTATCGTAAATAAAAATATATTAAAATATCATGATATAGTACATATATGAAATATAAACTACAATTTTAACATTTTTCAACTTTATCTTACTTTCTAATTGTTTAGTCCTCTTCTACATCTAATGGCTGCGTTTTCTGTTGTATTCTCAGTGTTTCGAGTGTTATTATGTTTCTCTTTCTGTTCTTACTTACTTAGCTAGCGCTACAACCGATGATCGGTCTTGGCCGCCTCCACAAAGCTCCGCCAGTCACTTCTGCTATGCGCGCGCTGGCGCCAGTTGATAAGGCCAACTGCAGTCAGGTTGCCCTGCACCTGGTCTTTCCAACGGAGATTAGGACGTCCCCTTCTGCGTGTTCCTCCACCGTGGTTCGAATAAAACACCCTTCTAGCCGGAGCGCTTTCTTCCATTCGCTCAACAGGACCCAGCCAGCGAAGCCGCTGGAGTTTTATACGCTTGACTATGTCAGTGTCGGCGTACAGCTCATACAGCTCATCGTTCCATCTTATTCGATACACGTCGTCCACGCATACTGGACTGTAGATCTTACGGAGTATCTCTCGAACGCTCCTAACAGCCTCTCACCATTGATGGTCAATGTCCACGTCTCTGCGGCATACATTAGGACGGGAAGGATGAGGGACTTATAGAGCGTTATTTTCGTCGGTCGAGAGAGGGCTCTACTTCTCAATTGCCTACTGAGCCCGTAGTAACACCTGTTGGCAAGAGTTAGTCTCCGCTTGATCTCAAGGCTGACATTATTGTTGGTGTTTATGCTGGATCCTAGATAAACGAAATCCTTGACGACTTCAAAAGTGTAGTTGACAACAGTGACATTTTTGTAGTTGACTCTTTGTTTGTTGACACAAGGTATTTCGTTTTGTCCTCGTTCACCACTACACCCACACGACGAGACTCCCTTTCCAGGTTGGAGAATGCTGCACTGACTGCTCGAGCGTTTTTGCCAATGATGTCAATATCATCAGCGTATGCTAGCAGCATGACACTCTTGTAGAAGATAGTGCCAGAGATGTCGATGTTCGCAGCTCGAATTATTTTCTCCAGCATAAGGTTAAAGAAATCGCACGATAGGGAGTCACCTTGTCTGAAACCTCTTTTGGTATCAGATGGTGTGGAGAGGTCTGTCCCAATTTTCACTGCGCTGGTGGTGTTGGTCAGTGTCATTTTGCAAAGACGAATGAGCTTTGCAGGGATACCAAAATCAGACATTGCGGCGTACAAGTGATCCCTAATCGTGCTGTCGAAGGCGGCTTTATAATCGACAAATAGATGATGGGTGTCGATTTGTTTTTCTCGGGTCTAAGGTCCAATCAGTTTGTTGACGATGGGCTTCAGTCTTTCGCACAGTACGCTCGGTAGAACCTTATATGCAATATTAAGAAGGCTTATCCCACGGTAGTTGGCGCAGATCGCGGAATCACCTTTCTTATGGATTGGGCAGAGTACGCTGAGATTCCAATCACTTGGCATGCTTTCATCTGACCATATTCTGCATAGATGCATGCGTTTTTTGAGCTCTTCGCCTCCGGTCTTAAACAACTCAGCAGGCAGGCCATCTGCACCTTCAGCCTTATTGTTTTTCAGCCGAGCAATGGCTGTTAAGACCTCCTCATAGTCAGGCGGCGGTACTTCAACGCCGTCAGTGATTGGGGTTTTCGGAGTGGGTTCCGCAGTGGCGGGATTATTGCCGTCTTCGCCATTAAGCAGCTGCGAAAAGCGCTCCCTCCATAATCTCATTTTGCCCTGGATATCTGTCACTAGATTTCCGTCTTCATCCTTGCAGGAAGAGGCTCCTGTCTTCAAACCAAGAGTCAGGCGTCTTATTCTTTCAAAGAATTTTCGGACCTCGTTCCTGTCCCGCAACATTTCGATATCATTGAACTCGCGTCTTTCTTCATCTCTTTTCTTGCGCTTGAAAAGACGTTTCTCCTCCCTCCTCAACTTTCTGTATCGCTCCTTAGCAGCTCGCGTTGCAACTGACTGCAGGGTGGCTCTGTAGACTGCGTTTTTTGCTTCAGTAGCATCGCGACACTCTTGGTCGTACCACATATTTCTCCGTCGACGGTGATAGCCTAGCACTTCTTCGGCAGCCGTACGCATAGAGCGGGAAATGTGCGTCCACTGCGCGCATATATCATCAAGTTGAGGGGTGTTTTGCGAAAGGAGAAGTGCAAGTTGGTTGGCAAAGACTTTGGCTGTCTGTTGTGATTGCAGCTTTTTGATATCCAGCTTTCTCTTTGTACATATCCGTACGCGATTTGCTACACATATACGTGTGCAGACCTTGGCTGCAACCAAGTAGTGGTCTGAGTCGATGTTTGCACCACGTATTGTGCGTACGTCTAGTACATTGGAAGCGTGCCTTTCGTCGATCACAACGTGATCAATTTGGTTTCGTGTGTTTTGATCAGGGGACAGCCAAGTGGCCTTATGGATATCTTTATGTTGCGATCTGGTGCTACTAACTGTCATGTTTCGTGCCGCGGCGAAGTCGATCAGTCTCACACCGTTATCGGTGGCTTCGTCGTGGAGACTGAATTTTCCGATCGTCGGACCAAAGAGACTCTCCTTGCCCACCTTGGCATTAAAGTCGCCTAACACGATTTTAACATCGTGGCGGGGGCAATGCTCATAAGCTTTGTCGAGGAGCTCGTCATCTTTGGTCGTTTCGGCCTTCTTATCCGTCGGGGCATGGACACAAATTAAGCTGATGTTGAAGAATTTTGCCTTGATGCGGATAGTGGCTAGGCGCTCGTTCACCGCCGTGAACCTACAGACTAGATGACGCAGTCTCTTCCCAACCACAAATCCAACACCAAATTCGTATCTCGACGCATGACAGCTGTAGTAGATATCACAGGATGCTCTTTTAGAGCAACCCTGTCCCGTCCATCACATTTCCTGTATAGCAGTGATGTCAGCTCTATATTTTTGGAGGGCATCCACCAGCTGGATAGAGGCACCTTTCCTGTAGAGGGTTCGGACATTCCAGGTGCATATCCGTAAATCGTTGTCCTTTGGGCGTTTGCGGGAGTCGTCAACATTAGAGGGGTTCGTTGTCCGAGGCTTAGTTGGAGGATTCATTGGTGGGTATTTTAAGGTGGTGGGTTCCAAGCCCGACGCACAACCATTCATTCAAGGCCATGGAGAAGCCCGCCGCACACATTAGTTAACTCACTGACGGTTGTCAGATCGCTATCCAGGGGACGCCACGAGGAGGCTGGGTGTCGACTTGAAACGTAGAAGCGCAAGGATCGACCATGGACGCACCTGCGACTGTCACGAACTTTACCTTGTGTCCTACGCCCCAGGCCCCCCTCTCTCTTTCTTTTCTACGTCTAAAATTTTTCCCGTTTTCAAAGTCCGCTGTGTATCTACTAAGTATTAAGCATTGCGCTAGCGCTGTTGTTGTCTATATATGTATATCTTTTTACAGTCCTTCTCCTACCCTACCTTTACAAGATATTTCGTACACTACATTATTTTTTTGTTCCTTTTTTATTCTATCTTTTGTGTTCCTGAATCCTGAAAAACGTTCGTAAGCATAAAAAACTTGGTTTTGTTTGATGATTTTTGTTAGTATTTTGTTATCAGTCAAGTTTGGTACATATGGTACTCTAATGTATTTGATATCAGTGGTCCGTTTTGAATTGTTTTGGTTTGTCAATATCCATTTTTTTTTTTTTTTGTTCTCTGTATTAGTTTTTCTATCTGGTGTTTTAGGTAACCGTTTTCTGTTAGTAGAGTCTTTATTTTAATATAATTTTGTGATTTGAAGTCCTCGTCTATGATGTATAATGTTTGAATTATACCTGTTGCAGTATTGATTTTTTGCTTCATCGGGTGATTTGAATTAAAATTAATTATGCTACCCGGTGATGTGCATTTTGTGTACCATTTAAACTTTATGTGCTCGTTAATTTTGTGTAGCTCCGCGACAAGGCATGGGATTTTGCTGTTTTGTTCTAGGTCTGCTGGAAATCGTATTCTTCAATGTTGTTTATTTAGTGTGTTGAGTATTATGTCCAAATTTTTTATTCTTACTATGGCTAGTATGTCGTCTACGAAATGGGTTTAATTTATATCTATTTATGTTTGAGCTCGTTGATTGTGTCATCCAGTAGTTTGTCAAGTACTACATATATCCGCGATAGTTGGGGATGGATGGATGTGAAGAAGGCCGAGAACCTGACCAACGAGTGCAGGACAGTTCCTCAAGCACTCAGGCTATGTAGCCCCTTGTACTTAAGACCTAGGAAAAGAAGAAGGGGTGACAGTATGTAAGGAGTTAGAGAAAAAGAGGAAAAATTTTGAAAAAGGAGTTATAGGGGGACTGTTCTCTTCCGCAAATTTTCCGGATTCTCTCACAAATCTCAGAAGATCGCAGAAGGGGAAGGAGTGAACTTTGTCCATTCCTGTGACATCGAAACCCAAAATGCGCCATCTCGTTCTGGCAAAGGCGGGACATGTGCAGAGAAAATGCTCTGTGCTGTCCACCTCCTCCAGACAAGATGTGCAGATCGGGTCCTCGGTGATGACGATGGTGGTCATATGTTGGTCCCATGGATTATGCCCTGTGATGAGTCCCACCATCCGACGCAGGTCCTTACTTACTTACTTAGCTGGCACTACAACCGATGATCGGTCTTGGCCGCCTCTACAAAGCTTCGCCAGTCACCTCTGCTATGCGCGCGCTGGCTACAGTTGATAAGGCCAAGTGCAGTCAGGTTGCCCTGCACCTGGTCTTTCCAACGGAGATTATGCTAGCAGCATGACACTCTTGTAGAAAATAGTGCCAGAAATGTCGATGTTCGAAGCTCGAATTATTTTCTATAGCATAAGGTTAAAGAAGTCGCACGATAGGGAGTCACCTTGTCTGAAACCTCCTTTGGTATCAAATGGTGCGGAGAGGTCTGTCCCAATTTTCACTGCGCTGGTGGTGTTGGTCAGTGTCATTTTGCAAAGACGAATGAGCTTTGCAGGGATACCAAAATCAGACATTGCGCTGTACAAGTGATCCCTAATCGTGCTGTCGAAGGCGGCTTTATAATCGACAAATAGATGATGGGTGTCGATCTGTTTTTCTCGGGTCTTCAGTCTTTCGCACAGTACGCTCAGTAGAACCTTATATGCAATATTAAGAAGGCTTATCCCACGGTAGTTGGCGCTGATCGTGGAATCACCTTTCTTATGGATTGGGCAGAGTACGCTGAGGTTCCAATCACTTGGCATGCTTTCATCTGACCATATTCTGCATAAAAGCTCATGCATGCGTTTTTTGAGCTCTTCGCCTCCGGTCTTAAGCAACTCAGCAGGCAGGCCATCTGCATCTGCAGCTTATTGTTTTTCAGCCGAGCAATGGCTGTTAAGACCTCCTCATAGTCAGGCGGCGGTACTTCAACACCGTCAGTGATTGGGGTTTCCGGAGTGGGTTCCGCAGTGGCGGGATTATTGCCGTCATCGCCATTAAGCAGCTGCGAAAAGTTCTCCCTCCATAATCTCATAATGCCCTGGACATCTGTCACCAGATTTCCGTCTTCATCCTTGCAGGAAGAGGCCCCGGTCTTCAAACCATCAGACAGGCGTCTTATTCTTTCAAAGAATTTTCGGACCTCGTTCCTGTCCCGTAACATTTCGATATCATTGAACTTGCGTCTTTCTTCATCTCTTTTCTTGCGCTTGAAAAGACGTTTCTCCTCCCTCCTCAACTTTCTGTATCGCTCCTTAGCAGCTCGCGTTGCAACTGACTGCAGGGTGGCTCTGTAGACTGCGTTTTTTGCTTCAGTAGCATCGCGACACTCTTGGTCGTACCACATATTTCTCCGTCGACGGTGGTAGCCTAGCACCTCTTCGGCAGCCGTACGCATAAGCGGGAAATGTGCGTCCACTGCGCGCATATATCATCAAGTTGAGGGGTGTTTTGCGAAAGGAGAAGTGCAAGTTGGTTGGCAAAGACTTTGGCTGTCTGTTGTGATTACAGCTTTTTGACAGCCAGCTTTCTCTTTGTACCTATCCGTACGCGATTTGCTACACATATACGTGTGCAGACCTTGGCTGCAACCAAGTAGTGGTCTGAGTCGATGTTTGCACCACGTATTGTGCGTACGTCTAGTACATTGGAAGCGTGCCTTCCGTCGATCACAACGTGACCAATCTGGTTTCGTGTGTTTTGATCACGGGAAAGCCAAGTGGCCTTATGGATATCTTTATTTTGGAATCTGGTGCTACTAACTCAAGTTTCGTGCGGCGGCGAAGTTGATCAGTCTCATACCGTTGTCGGTGGCTTCGTCGTGAAGACTGAATTTTCCGATCGTCGGACCAAAGAGACTCTCCTTGCCCCCTTGGCATGCTCATAAGTTTTGTCGAGGAGCTCGTCATCTTTGGTCGTTTCATCCTTCTTATCCGTCGGGGCATGGACACAAATTAGGCTGATGTTGAAGAATTTTGCCTTGATGTGGATAGTGGCTAGGCGCTCGTTCACCGCCGTGAACCTCGAGACTGGATGACACAGTCTCTTCCCAACCACAAATCCAACACCAAATTCGTGTCTCGACGCATGACAGCTGTAATAGATATCACAGGATGCTCTTTTGGAGCAACCCTGTCCCGTCCATCGCATTTCCTGTATAGCAGTGATGTCAGCTCTATATTTTTGGAGGACATCCACCAGCTGGATAGAGGCACCTTTCCTGTAGAGGGTTCGGACAGGTGCATATCCGTAAATCGTTGTCCTTTGGGCGTTTGCGGGAGTCGTCAACATTAGAGGGGTTCGTTATCCGAGGCTTATTTGGAGGATTCATTGGTGGGTATTTTAACGTGGTGCGTTCCAAGTCCGAAGCACAACCATTCATTCAAGGCTATGGAGAAGCCCGCCGCACACATTAGTTAACTCACTGACGGTTGTCAGATCGCTATCCAGGGGACGCCACGAGGAGGCTGGGTGTCGACTTGAAACGTAGAAGCGCAAGCGACCATGGACGCACCTGCGACTGTCACGAACTTTACCTTGTGTCCTACGCCCCAGGCCCCCCTCTCTCTTTCTTTTCTACGTCTAAAATTTTCCACCGTTTTCAAAGTCCGCTGTGTATCTACTAAGTATTAAGCATTGCGCTAGCGCTGTTGTTGTCTATATATGTATATCTTTTTACAGTCCTTCTCCTACCCTACCTTTACAAGATATTTCGTACACTACATTATTTTTTTGTTCATTTTTTATTCTATCTCTTGTGTTCCTGAATTCTGAAAAACGTTCGTAAGCATAAAAAACTTGGTTTTGTTTGATGATTTTTGTTAGTATTTTGTTATCAGTCAAGTTTGGTACATATGGTACTCTAATGTATTTGATATCAGTGGTCCGTTTTGAATTGTTTTGGTTTGTCAATATCCATTTTTTTTTTTTGTTCTCTGTATTAGTTTTTCTATCTGGTGTTTTAGGTAACCGTTTTCTGTTAGTAGAGTCTTTATTTTAATATAATTTTGTGATTTGAAGTCCTCGTCTATGATGTATAATGTTTGAATTATACCTGTTGCAGTATTGATTTTTTGCTTCATCGGGTGATTTGAATTAAAATTAATTATTCTACCCGGTGATGTGCATTTTGTGTACCAATTAAACTTTATGTGCTCGTTAATTTTGTGTAGCTCCGCGACAAGGCATGGGATTTTGTTGTTTTGTTCTAGGTATGCTGGAAATCGTATTCTTTAATGTTGTTTATTTAGTGTGTTGAGTATTATGTCCAAATCTTCTATTTTTACTATGGCTAGTATGTCGTCTACGAAATGGGTTTCAATTATATCTATTTATGTTTGAGCTCGTTGATTGTGTCATCCAGTAGTTTGTCAAGTACTACATATATCCGCGATAGTTGGGGATGGATGGATGTGAAGAAGGCCGAGAACCTGACCAACGAGTGCAGGACAGTTCCTCAAGCACTCAGGCTATGTAGCCCCTTGTACTTAAGACCTAGGAAAAGAAGAAGGGGTGACAGTAAGTAAGGAGTTAGAGAAAAAGAGGAAAAATTTTGAAAAAGGAGTTATAGGGGGACTATGTTCTCTTCCGCAAATTTTCCGGATTCTCTCACAAATCTCAGAAGATCGCAGAAGGGGAAGGAGTGAACTTTGTCCATTCCTGTGACATCGAAACCCAAAATGCGCCATCTCGTTCTGGCAAAGGCGGGACATGTGCAGAGAAAATGCTCTGTGCTGTCCACCTCCTCCAGACAAGATGTGCAGATCGGGTCCTCGGTGATGACGATGGTGGTCATATGTTGGCCCCATGGATTATGCCCTGTGATGAGTCCCACCATCCGACGCAGGTCCTTACTTACTTACTTAGCTGGCACTACAACCGATGATCGGTCTTGGCCGCCTCTACAAAGCTTCGCCAGTCACCTCTGCTATGCGCGCGCTGGCGCCAGTTGATAAGGCCAAGTGCAGTCAGGTTGCCCTGCACCTGGTCTTTCCAACGGAGATTAGGACGTCCCCTTCTGCGTGTTCCTCCACCGTGGTGGAGCGCTTTCTTCCATTCGCTCAACATGACCCAGCCAGCGAAACCGCTGGAGTTTTATACGCTTGACTATGTCAGTGTCGGCGTACAGCTCATACAGATCATCATTCCATCTTATTCGATACACGTCGTCCACGCATACTGGACCGTAGATTTTATGGAGTATCTTCCTCTCGAACGCTCCTAACAGCTTCTCATCATTGATGGTCAATGTCCACGTCTCTGCGCCATACATTAGGACGGGAAGGATGAGGGACTTATAGAGCGTTAATTTCGTCGGTCGAGAGAGGGCTCTACTTCTCAATTGCCTACTGAGCCCGTAGTAACACCTGTTGGCAAGAGTTAGTCTCTGCTTGATCTCAAGGCTGACTTTATTGTTGGTGTTTATGCTGGTTCCTAGAGATACGAAATCCTTGACGACTTCAAAAGTATAATTGTCAACAGTGACTTTTTGCCCAAGACGCCGTGACCTTGTTTGTTGACACAAGGTATTTCGATTTGTCCTCGTTCACCACTAGACCCACTCGACGAGTCTCCCTTTCCAGGTTGGAGAATGTTGCACTGACTGCTCGATCGTTGTTGCCAATGATGTCAATATCATCAGCGTATGCTAGCAGCATGACACTCTTGTAGAAAATGTGCCAGAGATGTCGATGTTCGCAGCTCGAATTATTTTCTCCAGCATAAGGTTAAAGAAGTCGCACGATAGGGAGTCACCTTGTCTGAAACCTCCTTTGGTATCAAATGGTGCGGAGAGGTCTGTCCCAATTTTCACTGCGCTGGTGGTGTTGGTCAGTGTCATTTTGGAAAGACGAATGAGCTTTGCAGGGATGCCAAAAGCAGACATTGCGGCGTACATGTGATCCCTAGTCGTGCTGTCGAAGGCGGCTTTATAATCGACAAATAGATGATGGGTGTCGATCTGTTTTTCTCGGGTCTATTCCAGGATTTGGCGTAGTGTGAATATCTGGTCGATGGTGGATTTACCAGGCCTGAAGCCACACTGATAAGGTCCAATCAGTTTGTTGACGATGGGCTTCAGTCTTTCGCACAGTACGCTCGATGGAACCTTATATGCAATATTAAGAAGGCTTGTCCCACGGTAGTTGGCGCAGATCCCGGAATCACCTTTCTTATGGATTGGGCAGAGTACGCTGAGATTCCAATCACTTGGCATGCTTTCATCTGACCATATTCTGCATAGATGCATGCGTTTTTTGAGCTCTTCGCCTCCGGTCTTAAACAACTCAGCAGGCAGGCCATCTGCACCTGCAGCCTTATTGTTTTTCAGCCGAGCAATGGCTGTTAAGACCTCCTCATAGTCAGGCGGCGGTACTTCAACGCCGTCAGTGATTGGTGTTTCCGGAGTGAGTTCCGCAGTGGCGGGATTATTGCCGTCTTCGCCATTAAGCAGCTGCGAAAAGCGCTCCCTCCATAATCTCATTATGCCCTGGACATCTGTCACTAGATTTCCGTCTTCATCCTTGCAGGAAGAGGCCCCGGTCTTCAAACCAAGAGTCAGGCATCTTATTCTTTCAAAGAATTTTCGGACCTCGTTCCTGTCCCGCAACATTTCGATATCATTGAACTCGCGTCTTTCTTCATCTCTTTTCTTGCGCCTGAAAAGACGTTTCTCCTCCCTCCTCAACTTTCTGTATCGCTCCTTAGCAGCTCGCGTTGCAAGTGACTGCAGGGTGGCTCTGTAGACTGCGTTTTTGCTTCAGTAGCATCGCGACACTCTTGGTCGTACCACATATTTCTCCGTCGACGGTGATAGCCTGGCACCTCTTCGGCAGCCGTACGCATAGAGCGGGAAATGTGCGTCCACTGCGCACATATATCATCAAGTTGAGGGGTGTTTTGCGAAAGGAGAAGTGCAAGTTGGTTGGCAAAGACTTTGGCTGTCTGTTGTGATTGCAGCTTTTTGACATCCAGCTTTCTCTTTGTACCTATCCGTATGCGATTTGCTACACATATACGTGTGCAGACCTTGGCTGCAACCAAGTAGTGGTCTGAGTCGATGTTTGCACCACGTATTGTGCGTACGTAGTGGAAGCGTGCCTTTCGTCGATCACAACGTTATCAATTTGGTTTCGTGTGTTTTGATCAAGGGACAGCCAAGTGACCTTATGGATATCTTTATGTTGGGATCTGGTGCTACTAACTGTCATGTTTCGTGCCGCGGCGAAGTCGATCAGTCTCACACCGTTATCGGTGGCTTCGTCGTGGAGACTAAATTTTCCGATCGTCGGACCAAAGAGACTCTCCTTGTCCACCTTGGCATTAAAGTCGCCTAACACGATTTTAACATCGTGGCGGGGGCAATGCTCATAAGCTTTGTCGAGGAGCTCGTAGAAGTCATCTTTGGTCGTTTCATCCTTCTTATCCGTCGGGGCATGGACACAAATTAGGCTGATGTTGAAGAATTTTGCCTTGATGCGGATAGTGGCTTGGTGCTCGTTCACGGCCGTGAACCTCGAGACTAGATGACGTAGTCTCTTCCCAACCACAAATCCAACACCAAATTCGTGTCTCGACGCATGACAGCTGTAGTAGATATCACAGGATGCTCTTTTGGAGCAACCCTGTCCCGTCCATCGCATTTCCTGTATAGCAGTGATGTCAGCTCTGTATTTTTGGAGGACATCCACCAGCTGGATAGAGGCACCTTTCCTGTAGAGGGTTCGGACATTCCAGGTGCATATCCGTAAATCGTTGTCCTTTGGGCGTTTGCGGGAGTCGTCAACATTAGAGGGGTTCGTTATCCGAGGCTTATTTGGAGGATTCATTGGTGGGTATTTTAACGTGGTGCGTTCCAAGTCCGAAGCACAACCATTCATTCAAGGCTATGGAGAAGCCCGCCGCACACATTAGTTAACTCACTGACGGTTGTCAGATCGCTATCCAGGGGACGCCACGAGGAGGCTGGGTGTCGACTTGAAACGTAGAAGCGCAAGCGACCATGGACGCACCTGCGACTGTCACGAACTTTACCTTGTGTCCTACGCCCCAGGCCCCCCTCTCTCTTTCTTTTCTACGTCTAAAATTTTCCACCGTTTTCAAAGTCCGCTGTGTATCTACTAAGTATTAAGCATTGCGCTAGCGCTGTTGTTGTCTATATATGTATATCTTTTTACAGTCCTTCTCCTACCCTACCTTTACAAGATATTTCGTACACTACATTATTTTTTTGTTCCTTTTTTATTCTATCTTTTGTGTTCCTGAATCCTGAAAAACGTTCGTAAGCATAAAAAACTTGGTTTTGTTTGATGATTTTTGTTAGTATTTTGTTATCAGTCAAGTTTGGTACATATGGTACTCTAATGTATTTGATATCAGTGGTCTGTTTTGAATTGTTTTGGTTTGTCAATTTCCATTTTTTTCTTTTTTGTTCTCTGTATTAGTTTTTCTATCAGGTGTTTTGAGTAACCGTTTTCTGTTAGTAGAGTCTTTATTTTAATATAATTTTGTGATTTGAAGTCCTCGTCTATGATGTATAATGTTTGAATTATACCTGTTGCAGTATTGATTTTTTGCTTCATCGGGTGATTTGAATGAAAATTAATTATTCTACCCGGTGATGTGCATTTTGTGTACCATTTAAACTTTATGTGCTCGTTAATTTTGTGTAGCTCCGCGACAAGGCATGGGATTTTGCTGTTTTGTTCTAGGTCTGCTGGAAATCGTATTCTTTAATGTTGTTTATTTAGTGTGTTGAGTATTATGTCCAAATCTTTTATTTTTACTATGGCTAGTATGTCGTCTACGAAATGGGTTTAATTTATATCTATTTATGTTTGAGCTCGTTGATTGTGTCATCCAGTAGTTTGTCAAGTACTACATATATCCGCGATAGTTGGGGATGGATGGATGTGAAGAAGGCCGAGAACCTGACCAACGAGTGCAGGACAGTTCCTCAAGCACTCAGGCTATGTAGCCCCTTGTACTTAAGACCTAGGAAAAGAAGAAGGGGTGACAGTATGTAAGGAGTTAGAGAAAAAGAGGAAAAATTTTGAAAAAGGAGTTATAGGGGGACTATGTTCTCTTCCGCAAATTTTCCGGATTCTCTCACAAATCTCAGAAGATCGCAGAAGGGGAAGGAGTGAACTTTGTCCATTCCTGTGACATCGAAACCCAAAATGCGCAATCTCGTTGTGGCAAAGGCGGGACATGTGCAGAGAAAATGCTCTCTGCTGTCCACCTCCTCCAGACAAGATGTGCAAGTCGGGTCCTCGGTGATGACGATGGTGGTCATATGTTGGCCCCATGGATTATGCCCTGTGATGAGTCCCACCATCCGACGCAGGTCCTTACTTACTTACTTAGCTGGCACTACAACCGATGATCGGTCTTGGCCGCCTCTACAAAGCTTCGCCAGTCACCTCTGCTATGCGCGCGCTGGCTACAGTTGATAAGGCCAAGTGCAGTCAGGTTGCCCTGCACCTGGTCTTTCCAACGGAGATTACGCTAGCAGCATGACACTCTTGTAGAAAATAGTGCCAGAAATGTCGATGTTCGCAGCTCGAATTATTTTCTCCAGCATAAGGTTAAAGAAGTAGCACGATAGGGAGTCACCTTGTCTGAAACCTCCTTTGGTATCAAATGGTGCGGAGAGGTCTGTCCCAATTTTCACTGCGCTGGTGGTGTTGGTCAGTGTCATTTTGCAAAGACGAATGAGCTTTGCAGGGATACCAAAATCAGACATTGCGGTGTACAAGTGATCCCTAATCGTGCTGTCGAAGGCGGCTTTATAATCGACAAATAGATGATGGGTGTCGATCTGTTTTTCTCGGGTCTTTTCCAGGATTTGGCGTAGTTTGAATATCTGTTCGATGGTTTACTTACCAGGCCTGACGCCACATTGATAAGGTCCAATCAGTTTGTTGACGATGGGCTTCAGTCTTTCGCACAGTACGCTCGGTAGAACCTTATATGCAATATTAAGAAGGCTTATCCCACGGTAGTTGGCGCTAATCGTGGAATCACCTTTCTTATGGATTGGGCAGAGTACGCTGAGGTTCCAATCACTTGGCATGCTTTCATCTGACCATATTCTGCATAGAAGCTCATGCATGCGTTTTTTGAGCTCTTCGCCTCCGGTCTTAAGCAACTCAGCAGGCAGGCCATCTGCATCTGCAGCTTATTGTTTTTCAGCCGAGCAATGGCTGTTAAGACCTCCTCATAGTCAGGCGGCGGTACTTCAACACCGTCAGTGATTGGGGTTTCCGGAGTGGGTTCCGCAGTGGCGGGATTATTGCCGTCATCGCCATTAAGCAGCTGCGAAAAGTGCTCCCTCCATAATCTCATAATGCCCTGGACATCTGTCACCAGATTTCCGTCTTCATCCTTGCAGGAAGAGGCCCCGGTCTTCAAAACATCAGACAGGCGTCTTATTCTTTCAAAGAATTTTCGGACCTCGTTCCTGTCCCGTAACATTTCGATATCATTGAACTCGCGTCTTTCTTCATCTCTTTTCTTGCGCCTGAAAAGACATTTCTCCGTCGACGGTGGTAGCCTAGCACCTCTTCGGCAGCCGTACGCATAGAGCGGGAAATGTGCGTCCACTGCGCGCATATATCATCAAGTTGAGGGGTGTTTTGCGAAAGGAGAAGTGCAAGTTGGTTGGCAAAGACTTTGGCTGTCTGTTGTGATTACAGCTTTTTGACAGCCAGCTTTCTCTTTGTACCTATCCGTACGCGATTTGCTACACATATACGTGTGCAGACCTTGGCTGCAACCAAGTAGTGGTCTGAGTCGATGTTTGCACCACGTATTGTGCGTACGTCTAGTACATTGGAAGCGTGCCTTCCGTCGATCACAACGTGACCAATCTGGTTTCGTGTGTTTTGATCACGGGAAAGCCAAGTGGCCTTATGGATATCTTTATTTTGGAATCTGGTGCTACTAACTCAAGTTTCGTGCGGCGGCGAAGTTGATCAGTCTCATACCGTTGTCGGTGGCTTCGTCGTGAAGACTGAATTTTCCGATCGTCGGACCAAAGAGACTCTCCTTGCCCCCTTGGCATGCTCATAAGTTTTGTCGAGGAGCTCGTCATCTTTGGTCGTTTCATCCTTCTTATCCGTCGGGGCATGGACACAAATTAGGCTGATGTTGAAGAATTTTGCCTTGATGTGGATAGTGGCTAGGCGCTCGTTCACCGCCGTGAACCTCGAGACTAGATGACACAGTCTCTTCCCAACCACAAATCCAACACCAAATTCGTGTCTCGACGCATGACAGCTGTAGTAGATATCACAGGATGCTCTTTTGGAGCAACCCTGTCCCGTCCATCGCATTTCCTGTATAGCAGTGATGTCAGCTCTATATTTTTGGAGGACATCCACCAGCTGGATAGAGGCACCTTCCCTGTAGATGGTTCGGACATTCCAGGTGCATATCCGTAAATTGTTGTCCTTTGGGCGTTTGCCGGAGTCGTCAACATTAGAGGGGTTCGTTGTCCGAGGCTTATTTGGAGGATTCATTGGTGGGTATTTTAAGGTGGTGGGTTCCAAGCCCGACGCACAACCATTCATTCAAGGCCATGGAGAAGCCCGCCGCACACATTAGTTAACTCACTGACGGTTGTCAGATCGCTATCCAGGGAACGCCACGAGGAGGCTGGGTGTCGACTTGAAACGTAGAAGCGCAAGGATCGACCATGGACGCACTTGCGACTGTCACGAACTTTACCTTGTGTCCTACGCCCCAGGCCCTCTCTCTCTTTCTTTTCTACGTCTAAAATTTTCCCCGTTTTCAAAGTCCGCTGTGTATCTACTAAGTATTAAGCATTGCGCTAGCGCTGTTGTTGTCTATTTATGTATATCTTTTTACAGTCCTTCTCCTACCCTACCTTTACAAGATATTTCGTACACTACATTATTTTTTTGTTCCTTTTTTATTCTATCTTTTGTGTTCCTGAATCCTGAAAAACGTTCGTAAGCATAAAAAACTTGGTTTTGTTTGATGATTTTTGTTAGTATTTTGTTATCAGTCAAGTTTGGTACATATGGTACTCTAATGTATTTGATATCAGTGGTCTGTTTTAAATTGTTTTGGTTTGTCAATTTCCATTTTTCTTTTTTTGTTCTCTGTATTAGTTTTTCTATCAGGTGTTTTGGGTAACCGTTTTCTGTTAGTAGAGTCTTTATTTTAATATAATTTTGTGATTTGAAGTCCTCGTCTATGATGTATAATGTTTGAATTATACCTGTTGCAGTATTGATTTTTTGCTTCATCGGGTGATTTGAATGAAAATTAATTATTCTACCCGGTGATGTGCATTTTGTGTACCATTTAAACTTTATGTGCTCGTTAATTTTGTGTAGCTCCGCGATAAGGCATGGGATTTTGCTGTTTTGTTCTAGGTCTGCTGGAAATCGTATTCTTCAATGTTGTTTATTTAGTGTGTTGAGTATTATGTCCAAATTTTTTATTTTTACTATGGCTAGTATGTCGTCTACGAAATGGGTTTAATTTATATCTATTTATGTTTGAGGTCGTTGATTGTGTCATCCAGTAGTTTGTCAAGTACTACATATATCCGCGATAATTGGGGATGGATGGATGGATGGATGTGAAGAAGGCCGAGAACCTGACCAACGAGTGCAGGACAGTTCCTCAAGCACTCAGGCTATGTAGCCCCTTGTACTTAAGACCTAGGAAAAGAAGAAGGGGTGACAGTAAGTAAGGAGTTAGAGAAAAAGAGGAAAAATGTTGAAAAAGGAGTTATAGGGGGACTATGTTCTCTTCCGCAAATTTTCCGGATTCTCTCACAAATCTCAGAAGATCGCAGAAGGGGAAGGAGTGAACTTTGTCCATTCCTGTGACATCGAAACCCAAAATGCGCCATCTCGTTCTGGCAAAGGCGGGACATGTTCAGAGAAAATGCTCTGTGCTGTCCACCTCCTCCAGACAAGATGTGCAGGTCGGGTCCTCGGTGATGACGATGGTGGTCATATGTTGGCCCCATGGATTATGCCCTGTGATGAGTCCCACCATCCGACGCAGGTCCTTACTTACTTACTTAGCTGGCACTACAACCGATGATCGGTCTTGGCCGCCTCTACAAAGCTTCGCCAGTCACCTCTGCTATGCGCGCGCTGGCTACAGTTGATAAGACCACGTGCAGTCAGGTTGCCCTGACTGCAACGAGTGCAGGACAGTTCCTCAAGCACTCAGGCTATGTAGCCCCTTGTACTTAAGACCTAGGAAAAGAAGAAGGGGTGACAGTAAGTAAGGAGTTAGAGAAAAAGAGGAAAAATGTTGAAAAAGGAGTTATAGGGGGACTATGTTCTCTTCCGCAAATTTTCCGGATTCTCTCACAAATCTCAGAAGATCGCAGAAGGGGAAGGAGTGAACTTTGTCCATTCCTGTGACATCGAAACCCAAAATGCGCCATCTCGTTCTGGCAAAGGCGGGACATGTGCAGAGAAAATGCTCTGTGCTGTCCACCTCCTCCAGACAAGATGTGCAGATCGGGTCCTCGGTGATGACGATGGTGGTCATATGTTGGCCCCATGGATTATGCCCTGTGATGAGTCCCACCATCCGACGCAGGTCCTTACTTACTTACTTAGCTGGCACTACAACCGATGATCGGTCTTGGCCGCCTCTACAAAGCTTCGCCAGTCACCTCTGCTATGCGCGCGCTGGCTACAGTTGATAAGGCCAAGTGCAGTCAGGTTGCCCTGACTGCAACGAGTGCAGGACAGTTCCTCAAGCACTCAGGCTATGTAGCCCCTTGTACTTAAGACCTAGGAAAAGAAGAAGGGGTGACAGTAAGTAAGGAGTTAGAGAAAAAGAGGAAAAATGTTGAAAAAGGAGTTATAGGGGGACTATGTTCTCTTCCGCAAATTTTCCGGATTCTCTCACAAATCTCAGAAGATCGCAGAAGGGGAAAGAGTGAACTTTGTCCATTCCTGTGACATCGAAACCCAAAATGCGCCATCTCGTTCTGGCAAAGGCGGGACATGTGCAGAGAAAATGCTCTGTGCTGTCCACCTCCTCCAGACAAGATGTGCAGGTCGGGTCCTCGGTGATGACGATGGTGGTCATATGTTGGCCCCATGGATTATGCCCTGTGATGAGTCCCACCATCCGACGCCGGTCCTTACTTACTTACTTAGCTGGCACTACAACCGATGATCGGTCTTGGCCGCCTCTACAAAGCTTCGCCAGTCACCTCTGCTATGCGCGCGCTAGCTACAGTTGATAAGGCCAAGTGCAGTCAGGTTGCCCTGCACCTGGTCTTTCCAACGGAGATTATGCTAGCAGCATGACACTCTTGTAGAAAATAGTGCCAGAGATGTCGATGTTCGCAGCTCGAATTATTTTCTCCAGCATAAGGTTAAAGAAGTCGCACGATAGGGAGTCACCTTGTCTGAAACCTCCTTTGGTATCAAATGGTGCGGAGAGGTCTGTCCCAATTTTCACTGCGCTGGTGGTGTTGGTCAGTGTCATTTTGCAAAGACGAATGAGCTTTGCAGGGATACCAAAATCAGACATTGCGGTGTACAAGTGATCCCTAATCGTGCTGTCGAAGGCGGCTTTATAATCGACAAATAGATGATGGGTGTCGATCTGTTTTTCTCGGGTCTTTTCCAGGATTTGGCGTAGTTTGAATGTCTGGTCGATGGTGGACTTACCAGGCCTGAAGCCACATTGATAAGGTCCAATCAGTTTGTTGACGATGGGCTTCAGTCTTTCGCACAGTACGCTCGGTAGAACCTTATATGCAATATTAAGAAGGCTTATCCCACGGTAGTTGGCGCAGATCGTGGAATCACCTTTCTTATGGATTGGGCAGAGTACGCTGAGGTTCCAATCACTTGGCATGCTTTCATCTGACCATATTCTGCATAGAAGCTCATGCATGCATTTTTTGAGCTCTTCGCCTCCGGTCTTAAACAACTCAGCAGGCAGGCCATCTGCACCTTCAGCCGAGCAATGGCTGTTAAGACCTCCTCATAGTCAGGCGGCGGTACTTCAACACCGTCAGTGATTGGGGTTTCCGGAGTGGGTTCCGCAGTGGCGGGATTATTGCCGTCATCGCCATTAAGCAGCTGCGAAAAGTGCTCCCTCCATAATCTCATAATGCCCTGGACATCTGTCACCAGATTTCCGTCTTCATCCTTGCAGGAAGAGGCCCCGGTCTTCAAACCATCAGACAGGCGTCTTATTCTTTCAAAGAATTTTCGGAAATCGTTCCTGTCCCGTAACATTTCGATATCATTGAACTTGCGTCTTTCTTCATCTCTTTTCTTGCGCCTGAAAAGACGTTTCTCCTCCCTCCTCAACTTTCTGTATCGCTCCTTAGCAGCTCGCGTTGCAACTGACTGCAGGGTGGCTCTGTAAACAGCGTTTTTTGCTTCGGTAGCATCGCGACACTCTTGGTTGTACCACATATTTCTCCGTCGACGGTGGTAGCCTAGCACCTCTTCGGCAGCCGTACGCATAAGCGGGAAATGTGCGCCCACTGCGCGCATATATCATCAAGTTGAGGGGTGTTTTGCGAAAGGAGAAGTGCAAGTTGGTTGGCAAAGACTTTGGCTGTCTGTTGTGATTGCAGCTTTTTGACATCCAGCTTTCTCTTTGTACCTATCCGTACGCGATTTGCTACACATATACGTGTGCAGCCTTGGCTGCAACCAAGTAGTGGTCTGAGACGATGTTTGCACCACGTATTGTGCGTACGTCTAGTACATTGGAAGCGTGCCTTCCGTCGATCACAACGTGACCAATCTGGTTTCGTGTGTTTTGATCACGGGAAAGCCAAGTGGCCTTATGGATATCTTTATTTTGGAATCTGGTGCTACTAACTCAAGTTTCGTGCGGCGGCGAAGTTGATCAGTCTCATACCGTTGTCGGTGGCTTTGTCGTGGAGACTGAATTTTCCGATCGTCGGACCAAAGAGACTCTCCTTGCCCCCTTGGCATGCTCATAAGTTTTGTCGAGGAGCTCGTAGAAGTCATCTTTGGTCGTTTCATCCTTCTCATCCGTCGGGGCATGGACACAAATTAGGCTGATGTTGAAGAATTTTGCCTTGATGCGGATAGTGGCTAGGCGCTCGTTCACGGCCGTGAACCTCGAGACTTGATGACGCAGTCTCTTCCCAACCACAAATCCAACACCAAATTCGTGTCTCGACGCATGACAGCTGTAGTAGATATCACAGGATGCTCTTTTGGAGCAACCCTGTCCCGTCCACCGCATTTCCTGTATAGCAGTGATGTCAGCTCTATATTTTTGGAGGACATCCACCAGCTGGATAGAGGCACCTTCCCTGTAGAGGGTTCGGACATTCCAGGTGCATATCCGTAAATCGTTGTCCTTTGGGCGTTTGCGGGAGTCATCAACATTAGAGGGGTTCTTTATCCGAGGCTTATTTGGAGGATTCATTGGTGGGTATTTTAACGTGGTGGGTTCCAAGCCCGAAGCACAACCATTCATTCAAGGCTATGGAGAAGCCCGCCGCACACATTAGTTAACTCACTGACGGTTGTCAGATCGCTATCCAGGGGTCGCCACGAGGAAGCTGTGTGTCGACTTGAAACGTAGATGTGCAAGGATCGACCATGGACGCACCTGCGACTGTCACGAACTTTACCTTGTGTCCTACGCCCCAGGCCCTCCCCCCGGCGCAGGTCCTTCCTTCCTAATTTAAGAAGGAATTCTACTGCCTTCCTGTGTGGACAAATCACAAAACCGTTTTACAGATGTTTAGACTGGACCAGCGTCTCTTATGTAAATCATTACCTCCCGAGAGGGGATAATGGATTGCCCATTGGCATGCCTTAGATTTGGCTGTATGTTATGTTGTTGATTGTGAAGTAATTGTTGTCCGCCCTGCAAAAATCTGTATTGTTTTTGAATTGTCTTTTCGGAATCTTTGTTTGTCTTTCAATGTCCTCCCATTGGTCTAATGTCCTCTTTTGGCTAATTGTATACGACTACATCACATCGAATGGTACCAATATTTCGTCATTTGCATTGTTGTTTATAATTTTTTTTTTTTATATCTATTGAGTTTTTTATGTTGTATTTTTCCGATGTTAAGTTTTTTCTTTGTCCCATATGTTTCGCTAATTTTTAGCAAGGTACTTCCATCGATGAAGCTATTGGTCTGGTTGTGGTGCCTTCTTTGTGGATTTTGGGTTCACTATATATTCTGGGTGCTTTTGCTGCTAAGCAATAAAGTGCATATTTTTGTTTAAATTCGATATAATTGAACTTATGTAGGTCGTTGATCATTTGGTTGTTTTCCTTATTAATTGTTGTGTTGGGTCTTTTCGCATTGTTTTTTTTTTCGTCATGTAGTTGCTTTTTTCCCGTATATTACTTTCGCGTAGGAGCATGGAAATTAAAGTGTTTAACTTTAATTTGTTTCACCATAATAACGACCAAGAAAGCCCGTACACACAAATCACAATTTAAAAAAACGAATTGGTCTAACTCACACAAATATCACTAATGATAACGGTGGTCGCTGTAGCGTAACAGTAGTGCGTTGGACTGTTACGCAGATTGTCAGGGGTTCGAATCTCGGCACAGGCAAAAGAAAAATTAAAAAAAAAAAAAAACTATAAATAAAATTAAAATAAAAAAGAAGCCAACAACGTCGAAATTTATACACGGCACCACCTCTTGGCAGGTAATGGCAAACCTACACGAGTAAAAAATTGCCTATGAAAAGCTTTTCACTTCGCCGTTCGGATTCGGCATAAACCTGTAGGTCCCTTTCGTTCATGTACAAATATAACACGCACAACATGAGTGGATGCGAAAAGCTTGGCCTTTGGCGCTACCTGCGGTCATAGTCGACACTGATAAAACTGAAGTTCATTGTGGTAAAGGCATAACACTTGCCACAATGGCTGTCTATGTTTTTATCGGTGTCCTGTGTTGATTGCATTCCTTCTCTCATTCTTCCTCCCACCTATCAATCTTTCTTCCATTCAACACAATGCTCTGCATTCATAGGGGTACACCCTGTGTGTTGAATGTATCAATAAAAAATAAAAAGATATCGGTAAAATCTACCCGATCGGTTTTATATTTTACTAGCTGGGCTTCGCCCGCTGACCGGCCCTGACATATATATGTAGTTTGAGTAATACGTAAATTCTCGAACACAAATTACTTAAATGGAATGTAAAAAAACACCTTTTCAACTTTTATATGTAATTAAATTAATTTTATTTATTTATTATGCTTATAAGTTCAAGTCAACACACTTGGTGTACCCCTATGAATGCAGAGCATTGTGTTGAGTGAAAGGAAGATTGATAAGTGAGAGGAGGGAAAATGAGAGAGGGAATGCAATCACAGGACACCAATAAAGAGATAGATTACCCTTGTGGCAAGTGTTGTGACTTTATCACAAAGAACTTCAGTTTATCATTATCGGCTATGACCGCATGTAACGCTAAAAGAAATGATAAGGAAAATGTATTGTTGCCTACCAAGAGGTGGTGCTGTGTGGACAATGTTTTTTTCTCCTTTTTTGATTTTGCCTTTGCCGAGATTTGCACCTCGGACACTCTGCGTAACAGTCCAACGCACTACCACTACGCCACTGCGGCCACAAAACTAAAATGAGTAGCGGCACGAGTGATCGGAGTGTGTACCATAATTTCATTTTCAATAACAGTTATCTTCTTCTGTTTTATTTAAACATAACTTTTATTAAAACGACCCTAAAAATATGTGAAATTTTATGACGAAAAAAAAATTACAAATGCTTAAACAACTATCTGGCAACGCTTGAATAGTATAGACGCCATTTACCTAATTTTTCGTGGAGTTTAAATTCTTCTTTAATTATTATTTGCTCGCAATACAATCTATACTATCTATATAATATCCGAATTGCTGATTTTCGGGCTTTAATTAAATATCAGTATTTTTGTATAATATGTAATAAAAATCTTTGCTGTTATCGCTGCTTTGCTGTGATTGTTGCTGTTATTTTTTTTCTGTTGCTATTCTGCCGCTGCTATTATCTGCTAAAATTTAATATACCATAAAATTGATATTGTTCTCAAGTTTAAATTTTCATATAGAAAAAGTATCTCTTCTTTTAAAATTTGTATTCCGGTTGAGATGTTCAATAAAATCGTTGATATTAAATTTTGGCCAAAAGCGTATTTCTCGTGTAGATCCAACAAACTAGGTGCTAGGATAACTGATTTTTTGAAAATTATATATCAAAATGTATATCTTAAAAGTTTTTCTTGTAATGTTTGCTTACACTAAAACTTGGCTTAAACCATCTGTACCTATATATGATGCCGAAATTCTTTGTAATAACTTTTATATTTTTGTGTTTTTTGTATTTTTGTTGCCCTTCGGTTTTTATATCCATCTGAGGTTAACCCATTAGGTTATTCTGATGACATTGAATTCTTATGTATCCGTAGAAGGATCGATAAGCGATATTTATTTATCTCGTCTAATTCAACTGGGGATATTTATCGTAATCATGCTTCTTTTTAGCAACAATTTGCTCTAAATTGAGAACAACTGATTTGCTGATTGTCCTTGGTGATTTTAATAGTGTTACTTGGAACTTTTGTGAAAAAGTTCCCTGCATTCCTATAGAGCAAAATAATAACTTTTTAGAAATTCTTTCTGAACTAGGTTTATATCAGATTAATAACATTGTTAATAAGAAAAGAAAATGTTTGGATCTTGTCTATGTTGATGACGACTCAACATTTTTATTTCTCGTTCCGAACCCTACGCTTCACCTGAGAATGGTCATCATCATACCTTATCATTATCCTTTGAATTACCTTATAGTTTAAATATTGATATACAAACTGCTTTAAAAGAACTAATTATATTAAATTCTTTAAAAATCTATATGTTCCCTCTTGGCCTTCTAATAATCTGGACATTGACAGCTGTGTTTCTCTCTTTAATAATACTTTATATAAAGTATTTGAATAATCTGTACCTAAAATTAAAACTTCTTGTGCGAAGACTGGGCCCATCTGATTCACAAAGAAATTAAAATAACTTAAAAAACCCGACTCGCGAGCTTTTAAAAAATTAAAGAAAAACTGGCAGAAATATGAATTATTGTAACTTTTCCCGCCTACATCATGATTATCTAAAGCTGAATGATGAATGTTATAGAAACTAGTTAAATTTTATAAAAATGTAAATTAACCACGATCCTAAATCTTTTTATGACTTTGTAAATTCGAAACGTAAGACCAGCGACTTCTCTTCGTCAATGTGTCTTGGTGAAGTTGTATCTAGTGATGATATTGAAATTGGGATCTTGTTTGCTGATTTTTTCAAATCTACATATTCCACATTTAGCTTCAAGGACAATGACTTTTACCCCATCGCCATTGATTCGTTTAATACTATTTTTTTTTAATACTTACTTTACTTACTTTTAATGGCACAACAGCCCATGGAGGGCCTAGGCCGAGCTTTTCGCATCCACTCATGTTGTGCGTGTTATATTTGTACATGAATGGAAGGGACCTACAGTTTAATGCCGAATAGGAACGGCGAAGTGAAAAACTTTTCATAGCAATTTTTACTCTTGTAGGTTTGCCATTGCCTGCCAAGAGGTGGTGCTGTGTAGAAAAATTATTTTTTCTACTTTTTGATTTTGCCTGTGCCAAGAATCGAACCCCGGACACTCTGCGTAGCAATCCAACGCACTACCATTACGCTACAGCGACCACCAGCGAAGAAAAACTGGCAGAAATATGAATTATTGTAACTATTCCCGCCTACGTCATGATTATCTAAAGCTGAATGAATATGAATGAGCTGAATTATAGAAACTAGTTAAATTTTATAAAAATGTAAATTAACCGCGATCCTAAATCTTTTTATGACTTTGTAAATTCGAAACGTTAGACCAGCGATTTCTCTTCGTCAATGTGTCTTGGTGAAGTTGTATCTAGTGACGATATTGAAATTGGGATCTTGTTTGCTGATTTTTTCAAATCTACATATTCCACATTTAGCTTCAATGACAACGACTTTTACCCCATCGCCATTGATTCGTTTAATACTATTTTTTTTTTAATACTAGAAAAGTTATATATAATAATAGTAGAAGAGTAGTAGAAAATAGTAGTTTAAGCATCATGGACTACATTACATAAATATTACATTAATTCGAAAATATTAATATCGGACTTCAGTATATAAGTTTAACTTTTCTTATGAGCGAAATAAATGTGCCGTATAGATATTTTGAACAAATTGTCAATGTGGATTTTAGGATGGAAGGAGAAGTGGTCCGTGATTTTGTTCAAAAACCGAAACTTACTTAGCTGGCACTACAACCGATGATTTTGCGCTGGCGCCAGTTGATAAGGTCAAGTGCAGTCAGGACGTCCTCTTCTGAGTGCTCCTCTACCGTGGTTCGAATAAAACACCCTTCTAGCCGGAGCGCTTTCTTCCATTCGCTCAACATGACCCAGCCAGCGAAGTCGATGGATTTTTACATGCTTGACTATGTCAGTGTCGGCGTACAGCTCACACAGCTCATCGTTCCATCTTATTCGATACACGTCGTCCACGCATACTGGACCGTAGATCTTACGGAGTATCTTCCTCGCGAACGCGAACAGTGACATTTTGTTCAAGACGCCGTGGCTCTTTGTTTGTTAGCACAAGGTATTTCGTTTTGTCCTCGTTCACCACTAGACTCGACGAGACCCCCTTTCCAGGTTGGAAAATGCTGCACTGACTGCTCGAGCGTTTTTGCCAATGATGTCAATATCATCAGCGTATGCTAGCAGCATGACACTCTTGTAGAAAATAGTGTCAGAGATGTCAATGTTCGAAGCTCGAATTATTTTCTCCAGCATAAGGTTAAAGAAGTCACATGATAGGAAGTCACCTTGTCTGAAACCTCTTTTGGTATCAAATGTCGCGGAGATGTCTGTCCCAATTTTGAATGCGCTGGTGGTATCGGTCAGTGTCATTTTGCAAAGACGAATGAGCTTTGCAGGGATACCAGGATACCAAAATCAGACATTGCGGCGTACAAGTGATGGCTAATCGTGCTGTCGAAGGCGGTTTTATCATCGACGAATAGATGGTGGGTGTCGATCTGTTTTCTCGGGTCTTTTTTGAAGCCACACTGATAAGGTCCAATCAGTTTGTTGACGATGGGCTTTAGTCTTTCGCACATTACACTCGATAGAACCTTATATGCAATATTAAGAAGGCATTTCCCACGGTAGTTGGTGCAAATCGTGGAATCACCTTTAGTACGGATTTGGCAGAGAACGCTGAGGTTCCAACCAATTGGCAGGCTTTTATCCGACCATATTTCGCGTAGAAGCTCATGCATGCCTTTTGAGTTCTTCGCCTCCAGTCTTAAACAACTCAACAGGCAGGCCATCTGCACCTGAAGCCTTATTGTTTTTCAGCTGAGAAATGTCTGTTAAGACCTCCTCATAGTCGGGCGGCGGTACTTCAACACCGTCTGTGATTGGGGTTTCTGGAGTAGATTCCGCAGTGGCGGGATTATTTCCGTCATCGCCATTAAGCAGCTGCGAATAGTGTTCCCTTTACTTTACTTTTGATGGCACAACAGCCCATGGAGGGCCTAGGCCGAGCTTTTCGCATCCACTCATGTTGTGCGTGTTATATTTGTACATGAATGGAAGGGACCTACAGTTTAAAGCCGAATCCGAACGGCGAAGGAAAAGCTTTTCATAGCAATTTTTACTCTTGTAGGTTTGCCATTGCCTGACAAGAGGTGGTGCCGTGTAGAAAAATTATTTTTTCTACTTTTTTTTTTTTTGATTTTGCCTGTGCCGAGATTCGAACCCCGGACACTCTGCGTAGCAGTCCAACGCACTACCACTACGCCACAGCGACCACTTAATAGTGTTCCCTCCATAATCTAATAATGCCCTGGACATCTGTCACCAGAGTTCCGTCTTCATCCTTGCAGGAAGAGGCCCCGGTTTTCAAACCAGTCAGGCGTATTATTATTTCAAAGAATTTTCGGACCTCGTTTCTGTCCCGTAAAATTTCGATATCATTGAACTCGTATCTTTCTTCATCTCTTTTCTTGCGTCTGAAAATACATTTCTCCTCCCTCATCAACTCTCGGAATCGCTCCTTAGCAGCTCGCGTTGCAACTGACTACAGGGTGTCTCTGTAAACAGCGGTTTTCGCTTAAGAAGCATCGCGATACTCTTGGTCGTACCACATATTTCTCCGTCGTCGGTGGTAGCCAAGCACCTCTTCGGCAGCCGTATGCATAGAGCGATAGGAGGTATGCAAGTTGATTAGCGAAGACTTCGGCTGTCTGTTGTGATTGCAGCTTTTCGACATTCAGCTTTCTCTTTGTACCTACCCGTACGCTATAATTTTTGGTCGTTTTGTCTGTCAGGGCATGGACACAAATTAGGCTGATGTTGAAGAATTTTGCCTTGATACGGATAGTGGCTTGTTTTCGCATCTGCATGGTCTGCAAGGTCAATTCCAGCAGATGGTTGTGTGTGAACGAACATCAACATATAACTCTTGGCACTCAGAATAAAATTATTTGCGAAGTACGGAGCTTCTCTAGAAGCCGAAGTAAGTCGACAATTAGACAAGCGTTCATGACCTTCACGAATTTCCTTCCAATTTGTATCAAAAATGGACATCCGAGATGGTATTTGAGCACGTGTAATCTTCCCATTACCAAGAGCAGGAATTTTAGAAACGGCACTAATAATGAGTACAAAGCATTCTTTTTGGTTTTCAATCACCGCTTCTTGAGTTGCTGATATGATGAGGTCACGATAAGGTACAATGAACGTAATACGATGCAGAGAATATTTTTCGTTTGTTTGTTATTTACTTACTTACTTACCATAGGCTTACGATGAGCCTAAGTGCAGTCTGGTCGTCCTATACCTGGTCTTTCCAACGAAGATTAGGACATCCTCTGCGTGTTCCTCCACCGTGTTTCAAAAAAATCACCCTTCTAGCCAGAACGCTTTCTTCCATTCGTTCAATATGACTCAGCTGGCGAAGTCGATGGATTTTTACATGCTTGACTATGTCAGTGTCGGTGTACAGCTCATTCAGCTCACGGTTCCATCTTGTTCGATACACATCGTCCACGCATATTGGACCATTGAGCTTACTAACAGTCTAACAGCCTCTCACCAAGTGTGGTCAATGTCCAAGTCCCGTAGTAACACCTGTTGGCAAGAGTTAATCTCCGCTTGATCTCAAGACTGACATTATTTTTGCTGTTAATGCAAAATAATGTCATCCTTGACGATTTCAAAAGCATAATTGACAACAGTGACATTTTGTCCAAGACGCCGTGACTCTTTGTTTGTTGACACAAGTTATTTAGTTCTGTCCTCGTTCACCTCTAGCTCGACGAGACTCCCTTTTCAGATTGGAGAATGCTGCACTGACTGCTCGCTCGTTGGCGCCGATGATGTCAATATCATCATCGAATGCTAACAGCATGACACTCTTGCAGAAGTTATTTAATTTAATAAATTTAGTTCAGAAAAAATTCTGATCGTTATGTGCTAGTAATGAAAAAGAGAATAACAACAAATAGAAGTATATAAAGGGTAGTCAAAATGTTACGATAACCTCTTCTTCCGAAAGTGTAAGAAATTACATTCAAAATACGGTTGAAGAGAATTGATCCACGCAATTTGTGGATCAATTTGTGAAACGTGTACGTGTAACTGGATCTTTATTAAATAAAACAACATGTTCTCGTACTCGTGTTTGCTAATTGGGCTCCGGAAGGCTTGGAAGAAGATGAGCATTTTTACCGAAAAATCATCTTTTCTGACTAAGCTACCTTTGACCTCGGCGCTTACGTTAATAAACAAAATTATCAGGGAGAAAACCCATGCACGATTATTGAGAAGCCAATATGGTGCAAGTGATATCGAAGAAAACTTTGGCGACCGTTGTGTGTTTATGTACTAAAATGCCGGCGGAGTGCAGGAAATGTACGGCGAAGCTTCTGCAATTAGATGAAATAATAACTTGTTTCGGTGATTGTTTGAAATTTAGCTACATTAAAAGAGAAGACTTGAAAGTGCTAAACAAAAATTTAAATTTAAAATGATTTTCTAATCAGTGTTACCTATCTTATACAAATACAAAATTTATTGAAATAAAACACTTAACAGAAAAATCAGCACAAAAGCAACTGAAAATAAATTAAAATTTAAATATAGTTAATTATAACAATAAGTTGCAAGAAAATAAAAGAAGATTTAATAAAAGGCTTATACACAACAATTGAACAAAATAAGGAAAGTAAAATTAACGAAATGCAAAACCAAGTACTAAATATTATATCGAAAGATATATAACAATGACAAAATTATTGACCATTGCGTGCAAAATCTGTCAACAGCAAATGAAGAAATAACATACGCAGAAACAGTCAAAAATAAAACGAACAGAATTGTTATAAAACCGAAGAGTAAAGATAGAAAAAACAAAGAAAGCTCTAGCTACAGAAATCGAACCTACTGGTGGCTTGGTAAGCGGTGTGAAAGAGATAAGTAATGGAGTTGTAATAGTGGAATGCAAAAACGGAGAAGCATCAGAATTAGTGCAAAGGAAAGTTACTGAACAAATTGGAAACGAATATGATAAAAAAAACATTAAAAGTAATCGGACTAACTTACTTACTTACTTAGCTGGCGCTACAACCGATGATCGGTCTTGGCCGCCTCCACAAATCTTCGCCAGTCACTTCTGCTATGCGCGCGCTGGCGCCAGTTGATAAGGCCAAGTGCAGTCAGGTTGCCCTGCACCTGGTCTTTCCAACGGAGATTAGGACGTCCCCTTCTGCGTGTTCCTCCACCGTGGTGGAGCGCTTTCTTCCATTCGCTCAACATGACCCAGCCAGCGAAGCCGCTGGAGTTTTATACGCTTGACTATGTCAGTGTCGGCGTACAGCTCATACAGCTCATCGTTCCATCTTATTCGATACACGTCGTCCACGCATACTGGACCGTAGATCTTACGGAGTATCTTCCTCTCGAACGCTCCTAACAGTCTCTCATCATTGATGGTCAATGTCCACGTCTCTGCGCCATACATTAGGACGGGAAGGATGAGGGACTTATAGAGCGTTATTTTCGTCGGCCGAGAGAGGGCTCTACTTCTCAATTGCCTACTGAGCCCGTAGTAACACCTGTTGGCAAGAGTTAGTCTCCGCTTGATCTCAAGGCTGACATTATTGTTGGTGTTTATGCTGGATCCTAGATAAACGAAATCCTTGACGACTTCAAAAGTGTAGTTGTCAACAGTGACATTTTGTCCAAGACGCCGTGACTCTTTGTTTGTTGACACAAGGTATTTCGTTTTGTCCTCGTTCACCACTAGACCCACACGACGAGACTCCCTTTCCAGGTTGGAGAATGCTGCACTGACTGCTCGAGCGTTTTTGCCAATGATGTCAATATCATCAGCGTATGCTAGCAGCATGACACTCTTGTAGAAGATAGTGCCAGAGATGTCGATGTTCGCAGCTCGAATTATTTTCTCCAGCATTAGGTTAAAGAAGTCGCACGATAGGGAGTCACCTTGTCTGAAACCTCCTTTGGTATCAAATGGTGCGAAGAGGTCTGTCCCAATTTTCACTGCGCTGGTGGTGTTGGTCAGTGTCATTTTGGAAAGACGAATGAGCTTTGCAGGGATGCCAAAAGCAGACATTGCGGCGTACATGTGATCCCTAGTCGTGCTGTCGAAGGCGGCTTTATAATCGACAAATAGATGATGGGTGTCGATCTGTTTTTCTCGGGTCTATTCCAGGATTTGGCGTAGTGTGAATATCTGGTCGATGGTGGATTTACCAGGCCTGAAGCCACACTGATAAGGTCCAATCAGTTTGTTGACGATGGGCTTCAGTCTTTCGCACAGTACGCTCGTTGGAACCTTATATGCAATATTAAGAAGGCTTGTCCCACGGTAGTTGGCGCAGATCCCGGAATCACCTTTCTTATGGATTGGGCAGAGTACGCTGAGATTCCAATCACTTGGCATGCTTTCATCTGACCATATTCTGCATAGAAGCTCATGCATGCATTTTTTGAGCTCTTCGCCTCCGGTCTTAAACAACTCAGCAGGCAGGCCATCTGCACCTGCAGCCTTATTGTTTTTCAGCCGAGCAATGGCTGTTAAGACCTCCTCATAGTCAGGCGGCGGTACTTCAACGCCGTCAGTGATTGGTGTTTCCGGAGTGAGTTCCGCAGTGGCGGGATTATTGCCGTCTTCGCCATTAAGCAGCTGCGAAAAGCGCTCCCTCCATAATCTCATTATGCCCTGGACATCTGTCACTAGATTTCCGTCTTCATCCTTGCAGGAAGAGGCCCCGGTCTTCAAACCAAGAGTCAGGCATCTTATTCTTTCAAAGAATTTTCGGACCTCGGTCCTGTCCCGCAACATTTCGATATCATTGAACTCGCGTCTTTCTTCATCTCTTTTCTTGCGCCTGAAAAGACGTTTCTCCTCCCTCCTCAACTTTCTGTATCGCTCCTTAGCAGCTCGCGTTGCAAGTGACTGCAGGGTGGCTCTGTAGACTGCGTTTTTGCTTCAGTAGCATCGCGACACTCTTGGTCGTACCACATATTTCTCCGTCGACGGTGATAGCCTGGCACCTCTTCGGCAGCCGTACGCATAGAGCGGGAAATGTGCGTCCACTGCGCACATATATCATCAAGTTGAGGGGTGTTTTGCGAAAGGAGAAGTGCAAGTTGGTTGGCAAAGACTTTGGCTGTCTGTTGTGATTGCAGCTTTTTGACATCCAGCTTTCTCTTTGTACCTATCCGTATGCGATTTGCTACACATATACGTGTGCAGACCTTGGCTGCAACCAAGTAGTGGTCTGAGTCGATGTTTGCACCACGTATTGTGCGTACGTCTAGTACATTGGAAGCGTGCCTTTCGTCGATCACAACGTTATCAATTTGGTTTCGTGTGTTTTGATCAGGGGACAGCCAAGTGACCTTATGGATATCTTTATGTTGGGATCTGGTGCTACTAACTGTCATGTTTCGTGCCGCGGCGAAGTCGATCAGTCTCACACCGTTATCGGTGGCTTCGTCGTGGAGACTGAATTTTCCGATCGTCGGACCAAAGAGACTCTCCTTGTCCACCTTGGCATTAAAGTCGCCTAACACGATTTTAACATCGTGGCGGGGGCAATGCTCATAAGCTTTGTCGAGGAGCTCGTCATCTTTGGTCGTTTCATCCTTCTTATCCGTCGGGGCATGGACACAAATTAGGCTGATGTTGAAGAATTTTGCCTTGATGCGGATAGTGGCTTGGTGCTCGTTCACGGCCGTGAACCTCGAGACTAGATGACGTAGTCTCTTCCCAACCACAAATCCAACACCAATTTCGTGTCTCGACGCATGACAGCTGTAGTAGATATCACAGGATGCTCTTTTGGAGCAACCCTGTCCCGTCCATCGCATTTCCTGTATAGCAGTGATGTCAGCTCTGTATTTTTGGAGGACATCCACCAGCTGGATAGAGGCACCTTTCCTGTAGAGGGTTCGGACATTCCAGGTGCATATCCGTAAATCGTTGTCCTTTGGGCGTTTGCGGGAGTCGTCAACATTAGAGGGGTTCGTTATCCGAGGCTTATTTGGAGGATTCATTGGTGGGTATTTTAACGTGGTGCGTTCCAAGTCCGAAGCACAACCATTCATTCAAGGCTATGGAGAAGCCCGCCGCACACATTAGTTAACTCACTGACGGTTGTCAGATCGCTATCCAGGGGACGCCACGAGGAGGCTGGGTGTCGACTTGAAACGTAGAAGCGCAAGCGACCATGGACGCACCTGCGACTGTCACGAACTTTACCTTGTGTCCTACGCCCCAGGCCCCCCTCTCTCTTTCTTTTCTACGTCTAAAATTTTCCACCGTTTTCAAAGTCCGCTGTGTATCTACTAAGTATTAAGCATTGCGCTAGCGCTGTTGTTGTCTATATATGTATATCTTTTTACAGTCCTTCTCCTACCCTACCTTTACAAGATATTTCGTACACTACATTATTTTTTTGTTCCTTTTTTATTCTATCTTTTGTGTTCCTGAATCCTGAAAAACGTTCGTAAGCATAAAAAACTTGGTTTTGTTTGATGATTTTTGTTAGTATTTTGTTATCAGTCAAGTTTGGTACATATGGTACTCTAATGTATTTGATATCAGTGGTCTGTTTTGAATTGTTTTGGTTTGTCAATTTCCATTTTTTTCTTTTTGTTCTCTGTATTAGTTTTTCTATCAGGTGTTTTGAGTAACCGTTTTCTGTTAGTAGAGTCTTTATTTTAATATAATTTTGTGATTTGAAGTCCTCGTCTATGATGTATAATGTTTGAATTATACCTGTTGCAGTATTGATTTTTTGCTTCATCTGGTGATTTGAATTAAAATTAATTATTCGACCCGGTGATGTGCATTTTGTGTACCAATTAAACTTTATGTGCTCGTTAATTTTGTGTAGCTCCGCGACAAGGCATGGGATTTTGCTGTTTTGTTCTAGGTCTGCTGGAAATCGTATTCTTTAATGTTGTTTATTTAGTGTGTTGAGTATTATGTCCAAATCTTTTATTTTTACTATGGCTAGTATGTCGTCTACGAAATGGGTTTAATTTATATCTATTTATGTTTGAGCTCGTTGATTGTGTCATCCAGTAGTTTGTCAAGTACTACATATATCCGCGATAGTTGGGGATGGATGGATGTGAAGAAGGCCGAGAACCTGACCAACGAGTGCAGGACAGTTCCTCAAGCACTCAGGCTATGTAGCCCCTTGTACTTAAGACCTAGGAAAAGAAGAAGGGGTGACAGTATGTAAGGAGTTAGAGAAAAAGAGGAAAAATTTTGAAAAAGGAGTTATAGGGGGACTATGTTCTCTTCCGCAAATTTTCCGGATTCTCTCACAAATCTCAGAAGATCGCAGAAGGGGAAGGAGTGAACTTTGTCCATTCCTGTGACATCGAAACCCAAAATGCGCCATCTCGTTGTGGCAAAGGCGGGACATGTGCAGAGAAAATGCTCTCTGCTGTCCACCTCCTCCAGACAAGATGTGCAAGTCGGGTCCTCGGTGATGACGATGGTGGTCATATGTTGGCCCCATGGATTATGCCCTGTGATGAGTCCCACCATCCGACGCAGGTCCTTACTTACTTACTTAGCTGGCACTACAACCGATGATCGGTCTTGGCCGCCTCTACAAAGCTTCGCCAGTCACCTCTGCTATGCGCGCGCTGGCTACAGTTGATAAGGCCAAGTGCAGTCAGGTTGCCCTGCACCTGGTCTTTCCAACGGAGATTACGCTAGCAGCATGACACTCTTGTAGAAAATAGTGCCAGAAATGTCGATGTTCGCAGCTCGAATTATTTTCTCCAGCATAAGGTTAAAGAAGTAGCACGATAGGGAGTCACCTTGTCTGAAACCTCCTTTGGTATCAAATGGTGCGGAGAGGTCTGTCCCAATTTTCACTGCGCTGGTGGTGTTGGTCAGTGTCATTTTGCAAAGACGAATGAGCTTTGCAGGGATACCAAAATCAGACATTGCGGTGTACAAGTGATCCCTAATCGTGCTGTCGAAGGCGGCTTTATAATCGACAAATAGATGATGGGTGTCGATCTGTTTTTCTCGGGTCTTTTCCAGGATTTGGCGTAGTTTGAATATCTGTTCGATGGTTTACTTACCAGGCCTGACGCCACATTGATAAGGTCCAATCAGTTTGTTGACGATGGGCTTCAGTCTTTCGCACAGTACGCTCGGTAGAACCTTATATGCAATATTAAGAAGGCTTATCCCACGGTAGTTGGCGCTAATCGTGGAATCACCTTTCTTATGGATTGGGCAGAGTACGCTGAGGTTCCAATCACTTGGCATGCTTTCATCTGACCATATTCTGCATAGAAGCTCATGCATGCGTTTTTTGAGCTCTTCGCCTCCGGTCTTAAGCAACTCAGCAGGCAGGCCATCTGCATCTGCAGCTTATTGTTTTTCAGCCGAGCAATGGCTGTTAAGACCTCCTCATAGTCAGGCGGCGGTACTTCAACACCGTCAGTGATTGGGGTTTCCGGAGTGGGTTCCGCAGTGGCGGGATTATTGCCGTCATCGCCATTAAGCAGCTGCGAAAAGTGCTCCCTCCATAATCTCATAATGCCTTGGACATCTGTCACCAGATTTCCGTCTTCATCCTTGCAGGAAGAGGCCCCGGTCTTCAAAACATCAGACAGGCGTCTTATTCTTTCAAAGAATTTTCGGACCTCGTTCCTGTCCCGTAACATTTCGATATCATTGAACTCGCGTCTTTCTTCATCTCTTTTCTTGCGCCTGAAAAGACATTTCTCCGTCGACGGTGGTAGCCTAGCACCTCTTCGGCAGCCGTACGCATAGAGCGGGAAATGTGCGTCCACTGCGCGCATATATCATCAAGTTGAGGGGTGTTTTGCGAAAGGAGAAGTGCAAGTTGGTTGGCAAAGACTTTGGCTGTCTGTTGTGATTACAGCTTTTTGACAGCCAGCTTTCTCTTTGTACCTATCCGTACGCGATTTGCTACACATATACGTGTGCAGACCTTGGCTGCAACCAAGTAGTGGTCTGAGTCGATGTTTGCACCACGTATTGTGCGTACGTCTAGTACATTGGAAGCGTGCCTTCCGTCGATCACAACGTGACCAATCTGGTTTCGTGTGTTTTGATCACGGGAAAGCCAAGTGGCCTTATGGATATCTTTATTTTGGAATCTGGTGCTACTAACTCAAGTTTCGTGCGGCGGCGAAGTTGATCAGTCTCATACCGTTGTCGGTGGCTTCGTCGTGAAGACTGAATTTTCCGATCGTCGGACCAAAGAGACTCTCCTTGCCCCCTTGGCATGCTCATAAGTTTTGTCGAGGAGCTCGTCATCTTTGGTCGTTTCATCCTTCTTATCCGTCGGGGCATGGACACAAATTAGGCTGATGTTGAAGAATTTTGCCTTGATGTGGATAGTGGCTAGGCGCTCGTTCACCGCCGTGAACCTCGAGACTAGATGACACAGTCTCTTCCCAACCACAAATCCAACACCAAATTCGTGTCTCGACGCATGACAGCTGTAGTAGATATCACAGGATGCTCTTTTGGAGCAACCCTGTCCCGTCCATCGCATTTCCTGTATAGCAGTGATGTCAGCTCTATATTTTTGGAGGACATCCACCAGCTGGATAGAGGCACCTTCCCTGTAGATGGTTCGGACATTCCAGGTGCATATCCGTAAATTGTTGTCCTTTGGGCGTTTGCCGGAGTCGTCAACATTAGAGGGGTTCGTTGTCCGAGGCTTATTTGGAGGATTCATTGGTGGGTATTTTAAGGTGGTGGGTTCCAAGCCCGACGCACAACCATTCATTCAAGGCCATGGAGAAGCCCGCCGCACACATTAGTTAACTCACTGACGGTTGTCCGATCGCTATCCAGGGGACGCCACGAGGAGGCTGTGTGTCGACTTGAAACGTAGAAGCGCAAGGATCGACCATGGACGCACTTGCGACTGTCACGAACTTTACCTTGTGTCCTACGCCCCAGGCCCTCTCTCTCTTTCTTTTCTACGTCTAAAATTTTCCCCGTTTTCAAAGTCCGCTGTGTATCTACTAAGTATTAAGCATTGCGCTAGCGCTGTTGTTGTCTATTTATGTATATCTTTTTACAGTCCTTCTCCTACCCTACCTTTACAAGATATTTCGTACACTACATTATTTTTTTGTTCCTTTTTTATTCTATCTTTTGTGTTCCTGAATCCTGAAAAACGTTCGTAAGCATAAAAAACTTGGTTTTGTTTGATGATTTTTGTTAGTATTTTGTTATCAGTCAAGTTTGGTACATATGGTACTCTAATGTATTTGATATCAGTGGTCTGTTTTAAATTGTTTTGGTTTGTCAATTTCCATTTTTCTTTTTTTGTTCTCTGTATTAGTTTTTCTATCAGGTGTTTTGGGTAACCGTTTTTTGTTAGTAGAGTCTTTATTTTAATATAATTTTGTGATTTGAAGTCCTCGTCTATGATGTATAATGTTTGAATTATACCTGTTGCAGTATTGATTTTTTGCTTCATCGGGTGATTTGAATGAAAATTAATTATTCTACCCGGTGATGTGCATTTTGTGTACCATTTAAACTTTATGTGCTCGTTAATTTTGTGTAGCTCTGCGACAAGGCATGGGATTTTGCTGTTTTGTTCTAGGTCTGCTGGAAATCGTATTCTTCAATGTTGTTTATTTAGTGTGTTGAGTATTATGTCCAAATTTTTTATTTTTACTATGGCTAGTATGTCGTCTACGAAATGGGTTTAATTTATATCTATTTATGTTTGAGGTCGTTGATTGTGTCATCCAGTAGTTTGTCAAGTACTACATATATCCGCGATAATTGGGGATGGATGGATGGATGGATGTGAAGAAGGCCGAGAACCTGACCAACGAGTGCAGGACAGTTCCTCAAGCACTCAGGCTATGTAGCCCCTTGTACTTAAGACCTAGGAAAAGAAGAAGGGGTGACAGTAAGTAAGGAGTTAGAGAAAAAGAGGAAAAATGTTGAAAAAGGAGTTATAGGGGGACTATGTTCTCTTCCGCAAATTTTCCGGATTCTCTCACAAATCTCAGAAGATCGCAGAAGGGGAAGGAGTGAACTTTGTCCATTCCTGTGACATCGAAACCCAAAATGCGCCATCTCGTTCTGGCAAAGGCGGGACATGTGCAGAGAAAATGCTCTGTGCTGTCCACCTCCTCCAGACAAGATGTGCAGATCGGGTCCTCGGTGATGACGATGGTGGTCATATGTTGGCCCCATGGATTATGCCCTGTGATGAGTCCCACCATCCGACGCAGGTCCTTACTTACTTACTTAGCTGGCACTACAACCGATGATCGGTCTTGGCCGCCTCTACAAAGCTTCGCCAGTCACCTCTGCTATGCGCGCGCTGGCTACAGTTGATAAGGCCAAGTGCAGTCAGGTTGCCCTGACTGCAACGAGTGCAGGACAGTTCCTCAAGCACTCAGGCTATGTAGCCCCTTGTACTTAAGACCTAGGAAAAGAAGAAGGGGTGACAGTAAGTAAGGAGTTAGAGAAAAAGAGGAAAAATGTTGAAAAAGGAGTTATAGGGGGACTATGTTCTCTTCCGCAAATTTTCCGGATTCTCTCACAAATCTCAGAAGATCGCAGAAGGGGAAAGAGTGAACTTTGTCCATTCCTGTGACATCGAAACCCAAAATGCGCCATCTCGTTCTGGCAAAGGCGGGACATGTGCAGAGAAAATGCTCTGTGCTGTCCACCTCCTCCAGACAAGATGTGCAGGTCGGGTCCTCGGTGATGACGATGGTGGTCATATGTTGGCCCCATGGATTATGCCCTGTGATAAGTCCCACCATCCGACGCAGGTCCTTACTTACTTACTTAGCTGGCACTACAACCGATGATCGGTCTTGGCCGCCTCTACAAAGCTTCGCCAGTCACCTCTGCTATGCGCGCGCTAGCTACAGTTGATAAGGCCAAGTGCAGTCAGGTTGCCCTGCACCTGGTCTTTCCAACGGAGATTATGCTAGCAGCATGACACTCTTGTAGAAAATAGTGCCAGAGATGTCGATGTTCGCAGCTCGAATTATTTTCTCCAGCATAAGGTTAAAGAAGTCGCACGATAGGGAGTCACCTTGTCTGAAACCTCCTTTGGTATCAAATGGTGCGGAGAGGTCTGTCCCAATTTTCACTGCGCTGGTGGTGTTGGTCAGTGTCATTTTGCAAAGACGAATGAGCTTTGCAGGGATACCAAAATCAGACATTGCGGTGTACAAGTGATCCCTAATCGTGCTGTCGAAGGCGGCTTTATAATCGACAAATAGATGATGGGTGTCGATCTGTTTTTCTCGGGTCTTTTCCAGGATTTGGCGTAGTTTAAATATCTGGTCGATGGTGGACTTACCTGAAGCCACATTGATAAGGTCCAATCAGTTTGTTGACGATGGGCTTCAGTCTTTCGCACAGTACGCTCGGTAGAACCTTATATGCAATATTAAGAAGGCTTATCCCACTGTAGTTGGCGCAGATCGTGGAATCACCTTTCTTATGGATTGGGCAGAGTACGCTGAGGTTCCAATCACTTGGCATGCTTTCATCTGACCATATTCTGCATAGAAGCTCATGCATGCATTTTTTGAGCTCTTCGCCTCCGGTCTTAAACAACTCAGCAGGCAGGCCATCTGCACCTTCAGCCGAGCAATGGCTGTTAAGACCTCCTCATAGTCAGGCGGCGGTACTTCAACACCGTCAGTGATTGGGGTTTCCGGAGTGGGTTCCGCAGTGGCGGGATTATTGCCGTCATCGCCATTAAGCAGCTGCGAAAAGTGCTCCCTCCATAATCTCATAATGCCCTGGACATCTGTCACCAGATTTCCGTCTTCATCCTTGCAGGAAGAGGCCCCGGTCTTCAAACCATCAGACAGGCGTCTTATTCTTTCAAAGAATTTTCGGAAATCGTTCCTGTCCCGTAACATTTCGATATCATTGAACTCGCGTCTTTCTTCATCTCTTTTCTTGCGCCTGAAAAGACGTTTCTCCTCCCTCCTCAACTTTCTGTATCGCTCCTTAGCAGCTCGCGTTGCAACTGACTGCAGGGTGGCTCTGTAAACAGCGTTTTTTGCTTCGGTAGCATCGCGACACTCTTGGTTGTACCACATATTTCTCCGTCGACGGTGGTAGCCTAGCACCTCTTCGGCAGCCGTACGCATAAGCGGGAAATGTGCGTCCACTGCGCGCATATATCATCAAGTTGAGGGGTGTTTTGCGAAAGGAGAAGTGCAAGTTGGTTGGCAAAGACTTTGGCTGTCTGTTGTGATTGCAGCTTTTTGACATCCAGCTTTCTCTTTGTACCTATCCGTACGCGATTTGCTACACATATACGTGTGCAGACCTTGGCTGCAACCAAGTAGTGGTCTGAGTCGATGTTTGCACCACGTATTGTGCGTACGTCTAGTACATTGGAAGCGTGCCTTCCGTCGATCACAACGTGACCAATCTGGTTTCGTGTGTTTTGATCACGGGAAAGCCAAGTGGCCTTATGGATATCTTTATTTTGGAATCTGGTGCTACTAACTCAAGTTTCGTGCGGCGGCGAAGTTGATCAGTCTCATACCGTTGTCGGTGGCTTTGTCGTGGAGACTGAATTTTCCGATCGTCGGACCAAAGAGACTCTCCTTGCCCCCTTGGCATGCTCATAAGTTTTGTCGAGGAGCTCGTAGAAGTCATCTTTGGTCGTTTCATCCTTCTCATCCGTCGGGGCATGGACACAAATTAGGCTGATGTTGAAGAATTTTGCCTTGATGCGGATAGTGGCTAGGCGCTCGTTCACGGCCGTGAACCTCGAGACTAGATGACGCAGTCTCTTCCCAACCACAAATCCAACACCAAATTCGTGTCTCGACGCATGACAGCTGTAGTAGATATCACAGGATGCTCTTTTGGAGCAACCCTGTCCCGTCCACCGCATTTCCTGTATAGCAGTGATGTCAGCTCTATATTTTTGGAGGACATCCACCAGCTGGATAGAGGCACCTTCCCTGTAGAGGGTTCGGACATTCCAGGTGCATATCCGTAAATCGTTGTCCTTTGGGCGTTTTCGGGAGTCATCAACATTAGAGGGGTTCTTTATCCGAGGCTTATTTGGAGGATTCATTGGTGGGTATTTTAACGTGGTGGGTTCCAAGCCCGAAGCACAACCATTCATTCAAGGCTATGGAGAAGCCCGCCGCACACATTAGTTAACTCACTGACGGTTGTCAGATCGCTATCCAGGGGTCGCCACGAGGAAGCTGTGTGTCGACTTGAAACGTAGATGTGCAAGGATCGACCATGGACGCACCTGCGACTGTCACGAACTTTACCTTGTGTCCTACGCCCCAGGCCCTCCCCCCGGCGCAGGTCCTTCCTTCCTAATTTAAGAAGGAATTCTACTGCCTTCCTGTGTGGACAAATCACAAAACCGTTTTACAGATGTTTAGACTGGACCAGCGTCTCTTATGTAAATCATTACCTCCCGAGAGGGGATAATGGATTGCCCATTGGCATGCCTTAGATTTGGCTGTATGTTATGTTGTTGATTGTGAAGTAATTGTTGTCCGCCCTGCAAAAATCTGTATTGTTTTTGAATTGTCTTTTCGGAATCTTTGTTTGTCTTTCAATGTCCTCCCATTGGTCTAATGTCCTCTTTTGGCTAATTGTATACGACTACATCACATCGAATGGTACCAATATTTCGTCATTTGCATTGTTGTTTATAATTTTTTTTTAGTTCTATTGAGTTTTTTATGTTGTATTTTTCCGATGTTAAGTTTTTTCTTTGTCCCATATGTTTCGCTAATTTTTAGCAAGGTACTTCCATCGATGAAGCTATTGGTCTGGTTGTGGTGCCTTCTTTGTGGATTTTGGGTTCACTATATATTCTGGGTGCTTTTGCTGCTAAGCAATAAAGTGCATATTTTTGTTTAAATTCGATATAATTGAACTTATGTAGGTCGTTGATCATTTGGTTGTTTTCCTTATTAATTGTTGTGTTGGGTCTTTTCGCATTGTTTTTTTTTTTCGTCATGTAGTTGCTTTTTTCCCGTATATTACTTTCGCGTAGGAGCATGGAAATTAAAGTGTTTAACTTTAATTTGTTTCACCATAATAACGACCAAGAAAGCCCGTACACACAAATCACAATTTAAAAAAACGAATTGGTCTAACTCACACAAATATCACTAATGATAACGGTGGTCGCTGTAGCGTAACAGTAGTGCGTTGGACTGTTACGCAGATTGTCAGGGGTTCGAATCTCGGCACAGGCAAAAGAAAAATTAAAAAAAAAAAAAACTATAAATAAAATTAAAATAAAAAAGAAGCCAACAACGTCGAAATTTATACACGGCACCACCTCTTGGCAGGTAATGGCAAACCTACACGAGTAAAAAATTGCCTATGAAAAGCTTTTCACTTCGCCGTTCGGATTCGGCATAAACCTGTAGGTCCCTTTCGTTCATGTACAAATATAACACGCACAACATGAGTGGATGCGAAAAGCTTGGCCTTTGGCGCTACCTGCGGTCATAGTCGACACTGATAAAACTGAAGTTCATTGTGGTAAAGGCATAACACTTGCCACAATGGCTGTCTATGTTTTTATCGGTGTCCTGTGTTGATTGCATTCCTTCTCTCATTCTTCCTCCCACCTATCAATCTTTCTTCCATTCAACACAATGCTCTGCATTCATAGGGGTACACCCTGTGTGTTGAATGTATCAATAAAAAATAAAAAGATATCGGTAAAATCTACCCGATCGGTTTTATATTTTACTAGCTGGGCTTCGCCCGCTGACCGGCCCTGACATATATATGTAGTTTGAGTAATACGTAAATTCTCGAACACAAATTACTTAAATGGAATGTAAAAAAACACCTTTTCAACTTTTATATGTAATTAAATTAATTTTATTTATTTATTATGCTTATAAGTTCAAGTCAACACACTTGGTGTACCCCTATGAATGCAGAGCATTGTGTTGAGTGAAAGGAAGATTGATAAGTGAGAGGAGGGAAAATGAGAGAGGGAATGCAATCACAGGACACCAATAAAGAGATAGATTACCCTTGTGGCAAGTGTTGTGACTTTATCACAAAGAACTTCAGTTTATCATTATCGGCTATGACCGCATGTAACGCTAAAAGAAATGATAAGGAAAATGTATTGTTGCCTACCAAGAGGTGGTGCTGTGTGGACAATGTTTTTTTCTCCTTTTTTGATTTTGCCTTTGCCGAGATTTGCACCTCGGACACTCTGCGTAACAGTCCAACGCACTACCACTACGCCACTGCGGCCACAAAACTAAAATGAGTAGCGGCACGAGTGATCGGAGTGTGTACCATAATTTCATTTTCAATAACAGTTATCTTCTTCTGTTTTATTTAAACATAACTTTTATTAAAACGACCCTAAAAATATGTGAAACTTTATGACGAAAAAAAAATTACAAATGCTTAAACAACTATCTGGCAACGCTTGAATAGTATAGACGCCATTTACCTAATTTTTCGTGGAGTTTAAATTCTTCTTTAATTATTATTTGCTCGCAATACAATCTATACTATCTATATAATATCCGAATTGCTGATTTTCGGGCTTTAATTAAATATCAGTATTTTTGTATAATATGTAATAAAAATCTTTGCTGTTATCGCTGCTTTGCTGTGATTGTTGCTGTTATTTTTTTTCTGTTGCTATTCTGCCGCTGCTATTATCTGCTAAAATTTAATATACCATAAAATTGATATTGTTCTCAAGTTTAAATTTTCATATAGAAAAAGTATCTCTTCTTTTAAAATTTGTATTCCGGTTGAGATGTTCAATAAAATCGTTGATATTAAATTTTGGCCAAAAGCGTATTTCTCGTGTAGATCCAACAAACTAGGTGCTAGGATAACTGATTTTTTGAAAATTATATATCAAAATGTATATCTTAAAAGTTTTTCTTGTAATGCTTGCTTACACTAAAACTTGGCTTAAACCATCTGTACCTATATATGATGCCGAAATTCTTTGTAATAACTTTTATATTTTTGTGTTTTTTGTATTTTTGTTGCCCTTCGGTTTTTATATCCATCTGAGGTTAACCCATTAGGTTATTCTGATGACATTGAATTCTTATGTATCCGTAGAAGGATCGATAAGCGATATTTATTTATCTCGTCTAATTCAACTGGGGATATTTATCGTAATCATGCTTCTTTTTAGCAACAATTTGCTCTAAATTGAGAACAACTGATTTGCTGATTGTCCTTGGTGATTTTAATAGTGTTACTTGGAACTTTTGTGAAAAAGTTCCCTGCATTCCTATAGAGCAAAATAATAACTTTTTAGAAATTCTTTCTGAACTAGGTTTATATCAGATTAATAACATTGTTAATAAGAAAAGAAAATGTTTGGATCTTGTCTATGTTGATGACGACTCAACATTTTTATTTCTCGTTCCGAACCCTACGCTTCACCTGAGAATGGTCATCATCATACCTTATCATTATCCTTTGAATTACCTTATAGTTTAAATATTGATATACAAACTGCTTTAAAAGAACTAATTATATTAAATTCTTTAAAAATCTATATGTTACCTCTTGGCCTTCTAATAATCTGGACATTGACAGCTGTGTTTCTCTCTTTAATAATACTTTATATAAAGTATTTGAATAACTGTACCTAAAATTAAAACTTCTTGTGCGAAGACTGGGCCCATCTGATTCACAAACAAATTAAAATAACTTAAAAAACCCGACTCGCGAGCTTTTAAAAAATTAAAGAAAAACTGGCAGAAATATGAATTATTGTAACTTTTCCCGCCTACATCATGATTATCTAAAGCTGAATGATGAATGTTATAGAAACTAGTTAAATTTTATAAAAATGTAAATTAACCACGATCCTAAATCTTTTTATGACTTTGTAAATTCGAAACGTAAGACCAGCGACTTCTCTTCGTCAATGTGTCTTGGTGAAGTTGTATCTAGTGATGATATTGAAATTGGGATCTTGTTTGCTGATTTTTTCAAATCTACATATTCCACATTTAGCTTCAAGGACAATGACTTTTACCCCATCGCCATTGATTCGTTTAATACTATTTTTTTTTAATACTTACTTTACTTACTTTTAATGGCACAACAGCCCATGGAGGGCCTAGGCCGAGCTTTTCGCATCCACTCATGTTGTGCGTGTTATATTTGTACATGAATGGAAGGGACCTACAGTTTAATGCCGAATAGGAACGGCGAAGTGAAAAACTTTTCATAGCAATTTTTACTCTTGTAGGTTTGCCATTGCCTGCCAAGAGGTGGTGCTGTGTAGAAAAATTATTTTTTCTACTTTTTGATTTTGCCTGTGCCAAGAATCGAACCCCGGACACTCTGCGTAGCAATCCAACGCACTACCATTACGCTACAGCGAAAACCAGCGAAGAAAAACTGGCAGAAATATGAATTATTGTAACTATTCCCGCCTACGTCATGATTATCTAAAGCTGAATGAATATGAATGAGCTGAATTATAGAAACTAGTTAAATTTTATAAAAATGTAAATTAACCGCGATCCTAAATCTTTTTATGACTTTGTAAATTCGAAACGTTAGACCAGCGATTTCTCTTCGTCAATGTGTCTTGGTGAAGTTGTATCTAGTGACGATATTGAAATTGGGATCTTGTTTGCTGATTTTTTCAAATCTACATATTCCACATTTAGCTTCAATGACAACGACTTTTACCCCATCGCCATTGATTCGTTTAATACTATTTTTTTTTTAATACTAGAAAAGTTATATATAATAATAGTAGAAGAGTAGTAGAAAATAGTAGTTTAAGCATCATGGACTACATTACATAAATATTACATTAATTCGAAAATATTAATATCGGACTTCAGTATATAAGTTTAACTTTTCTTATGAGCGAAATAAATGTGCCGTATAGATATTTTGAACAAATTGTCAATGTGGATTTTAGGATGGAAGGAGTAGTGGTCCGTGATTTTGTTCAAAAACCGAAACTTACTTAGCTGGCACTACAACCGATGATTTTGCGCTGGCGCCAGTTGATAAGGTCAAGTGCAGTCAGGACGTCCTCTTCTGAGTGCTCCTCTACCGTGGTTCGAATAAAACACCCTTCTAGCCGGAGCGCTTTCTTCCATTCGCTCAACATGACCCAGCCAGCGAAGTCGATGGATTTTTACATGCTTGACTATGTCAGTGTCGGCGTACAGCTCACACAGCTCATCGTTCCATCTTATTCGATACACGTCGTCCACGCATACTGGACCGTAGATCTTACGGAGTATCTTCCTCGCGAACGCGAACAGTGACATTTTGTTCAAGACGCCGTGGCTCTTTGTTTGTTAACACAAGGTATTTCGTTTTGTCCTCGTTCACCACTAGACTCGACGAGACCCCCTTTCCAGGTTGGAAAATGCTGCACTGACTGCTCGAGCGTTTTTGCCAATGATGTCAATATCATCAGCGTATGCTAGCAGCATGACACTCTTGTAGAAAATAGTGTCAGAGATGTCAATGTTCGAAGCTCGAATTATTTTCTCCAGCATAAGGTTAAAGAAGTCACATGATAGGAAGTCACCTTGTCTGAAACCTCTTTTGGTATCAAATGTCGCGGAGATGTCTGTCCCAATTTTGAATGCGCTGGTGGTATCGGTCAGTGTCATTTTGCAAAGACGAATGAGCTTTGCAGGGATACCAGGATACCAAAATCAGACATTGCGGCGTACAAGTGATGGCTAATCGTGCTGTCGAAGGCGGTTTTATCATCGACGAATAGATGGTGGGTGTCGATCTGTTTTCTCGGGTCTTTTTTGAAGCCACACTGATAAGGTCCCATCAGTTTGTTGACGATGGGCTTTAGTCTTTCGCACATTACACTCGATAGAACCTTATATGCAATATTAAGAAGGCATTTCCCACGGTAGTTGGTGCAAATCGTGGAATCACCTTTAGTACGGATTTGGCAGAGAACGCTGAGGTTCCAACCAATTGGCAGGCTTTTATCCGACCATATTTCGCGTAGAAGCTCATGCATGGCTTTTGAGTTCTTCGCCTCCAGTCTTAAACAACTCAACAGGCAGGCCATCTGCACCTGAAGCCTTATTGTTTTTCAGCTGAGAAATGTCTGTTAAGACCTCCTCATAGTCGGGCGGCGGTACTTCAACACCGTCTGTGATTGGGGTTTCTGGAGTAGATTCCGCAGTGGCGGGATTATTGCCGTCATCGCCATTAAGCAGCTGCGAATAGTGTTCCCTCCATAATCTAATAATGCCCTGGACATCTGTCACCAGAGTTCCGTCTTCATCCTTGCAGGAAGAGGCCCCGGTTTTCAAACCAGTCAGGCGTATTATTATTTCAAAGAATTTTCGGACCTCGTTTCTGTCCCGTAAAATTTCGATATCATTGAACTCGTATCTTTCTTCATCTCTTTTCTTGCGTCTGAAAATACATTTCTCCTCCCTCATCAACTCTCGGAATCGCTCCTTAGCAGCTCGCGTTGCAACTGACTACAGGGTGTCTCTGTAAACAGCGGTTTTCGCTTAAGAAGCATCGCGATACTCTTGGTCGTACCACATATTTCTCCGTCGTCGGTGGTAGCCAAGCACCTCTTCGGCAGCCGTATGCATAGAGCGATAGGAGGTATGCAAGTTGATTAGCGAAGACTTCGGCTGTCTGTTGTGATTGCAGCTTTTCGACATTCAGCTTTCTCTTTGTACCTACCCGTACGCTATAATTTTTGGTCGTTTTGTCTGTCAGGGCATGAACACAAATTAGGCTGATGTTGAAGAATTTTGCCTTGATACGGATAGTGGCTTGTTTTCGCATCTGCATGGTCTGCAAGGTCAATTCCAGCAGATGGTTGTGTGTGAACGAACATCAACATATAACTCTTGGCACTCAGAATAAAATTATTTGCGAAGTACGGAGCTTCTCTAGAAGCCGAAGTAAGTCGACAATTAGACAAGCGTTCATGACCTTCACGAATTTCCTTCCAATTTGTATCAAAAATGGACATCCGAGATGGTATTTGAGCACGTGTAATCTTCCCATTACCAAGAGCAGGAATTTTAGAAACGGCACTAATAATGAGTACAAAGCATTCTTTTTGGTTTTCAATCACCGCTTCTTGAGTTGCTGATATGATGAGGTCACGATAAGGTACAATGAACGTAATACGATGCAGAGAATATTTTTCGTTTGTTTGATATTTACTTACTTACTTACCATAGGCTTACGATGAGCCTAAGTGCAGTCTGGTCGTCCTATACCTGGTCTTTCCAACGAAGATTAGGACATCCTCTGCGTGTTCCTCCACCGTGTTTCAAAAAAATCACCCTTCTAGCCAGAACGCTTTCTTCCATTCGTTCAATATGACTCAGCTGGCGAAGTCGATGGATTTTTACATGCTTGACTATGTCAGTGTCGGTGTACAGCTCATTCAGCTCACGGTTCCATCTTGTTCGATACACATCGTCCACGCATATTGGACCATTGAGCTTACTAACAGTCTAACAGCCTCTCACCAAGTGTGGTCAATGTCCAAGTCCCGTAGTAACACCTGTTGGCAAGAGTTAATCTCCGCTTGATCTCAAGACTGACATTATTTTTGCTGTTAATGCAAAATAATGTCATCCTTGACGATTTCAAAAGCATAATTGACAACAGTGACATTTTGTCCAAGACGCCGTGACTCTTTGTTTGTTGACACAAGTTATTTAGTTCTGTCCTCGTTCACCTCTAGCTCGACGAGACTCCCTTTTCAGATTGGAGAATGCTGCACTGACTGCTCGCTCGTTGGCGCCGATGATGTCAATATCATCATCGAATGCTAACAGCATGACACTCTTGCAGAAGTTATTTAATTTAATAAATTTAGTTCAGAAAAAATTCTGATCGTTATGTGCTAGTAATGAAAAAGAGAATAACAACAAATAGAAGTATATAAAGGGTAGTCAAAATGTTACGATAACCTCTTCTTCCGAAAGTGTAAGAAATTACATTCAAAATACGGTTGAAGAGAATTGATCCACGCAATTTGTGGATCAATTTGTGAAACGTGTACGTGTAACTGGATCTTTATTAAATAAAACAACATGTTCTCGTACTCGTGTTTGCTAATTGGGCTCCGGAAGGCTTGGAAGAAGATGAGCATTTTTACCGAAAAATCATCTTTTCTGACTAAGCTACCTTTGACCTCGGCGCTTACGTTAATAACCAAAATTATCAGGGAGAAAACCCATGCACGATTATTGAGAAGCCAATATGGTGCAAGTGATATCGAAGAAAACTTTGGCGACCGTTGTGTGTTTATGTACTAAAATCCGGCGGAGTGCAGGAAATGTACGGCGAAGCTTCTGCAATTAGATGAAATAATAACTTGTTTCGGTGATTGTTTGAAATTTAGCTACATTAAAAGAGAAGACTTGAAAGTGCTAAACAAAAATTTAAATTTAAAATGATTTTCTAATCAGTGTTACCTATCTTATACAAATACAAAATTTATTGAAATAAAACACTTAACAGAAAAATCAGCACAAAAGCAACTGAAAATAAATTAAAATTTAAATATAGTTAATTATAACAATAAGTTGCAAGAAAATAAAAGAAGATTTAATAAAAGGCTTATACACAACAATTGAACAAAATAAGGAAAGTAACATTAACGAAATGCAAAACCAAGTACTAAATGTTATATCGAAAGATATATAACAATGACAAAATTATTGACCATTGCGTGCAAAATCTGTCAACAGCAAATGAAGAAATAACATACGCAGAAACAGTCAAAAATAAAACGAACAGAATTGTTATAAAACCGAAGAGTAAAGATAGAAAAAACAAAGAAAGCTCTAGCTACAGAAATCGAACCTACTGGTGGCTTGGTAAGCGGTGTGAAAGAGATAAGTAATGGAGTTGTAATAGTGGAATGCAAAAACGGAGAAGCATCAGAATTAGTGCAAAGGAAAGTTACTGAACAAATTGGAAACGAATATGATAAAAAAAACATTAAAAGTAATCGGACTAACTTACTTACTTACTTAGCTGGCGCTACAACCGATGATCGGTCTTGGCCGCCTCCACAAATCTTCGCCAGTCACTTCTGCTATGCGCGCGCTGGCGCCAGTTGATAAGGCCAAGTGCAGTCAGGTTGCCCTGCACCTGGTCTTTCCAACGGAGATTAGGACGTCCCCTTCTGCGTGTTCCTCCACCGTGGTGGAGCGCTTTCTTCCATTCGCTCAACATGACCCAGCCAGCGAAGCCGCTGGAGTTTTATACGCTTGACTATGTCAGTGTCGGCGTACAGCTCATACAGCTCATCGTTCCATCTTATTCGATACACGTCGTCCACGCATACTGGACCGTAGATCTTACGGAGTATCTTCCTCTCGAACGCTCCTAACAGTCTCTCATCATTGATGGTCAATGTCCACGTCTCTGCGCCATACATTAGGACGGGAAGGATGAGGGACTTATAGAGCGTTATTTTCGTCGGTCGAGAGAGGGCTCTACTTCTCAATTGCCTACTGAGCCCGTAGTAACACCTGTTGGCAAGAGTTAGTCTCCGCTTGATCTCAAGGCTGACATTATTGTTGGTGTTTATGCTGGATCCTAGATAAACGAAATCCTTGACGACTTCAAAAGTGTAGTTGTCAACAGTGACATTTTGTCCAAGACGCCGTGACTCTTTGTTTGTTGACACAAGGTATTTCGTTTTGTCCTCGTTCACCACTAGACCCACACGACGAGACTCCCTTTCCAGGTTGGAGAATGCTGCACTGACTGCTCGAGCGTTTTTGCCAATGATGTCAATATCATCAGCGTATGCTAGCAGCATGACACTCTTGTAGAAGATAGTGCCAGAGATGTCGATGTTCGCAGCTCGAATTATTTTCTCCAGCATAAGGTTAAAGAAGTCGCACGATAGGGAGTCACCTTGTCTGAACCTCTTTTGGTATCAAATGGTGCGAAGAGGTCTGTCCCAATTTTCACTGCGCTGGTGGTGTTGGTCATTGTCATTTTGCAAAGACGAATGGGCTTTGCAGGGATACCAAAATCAGACATTGCGGCGTACAAGTGATCCCTAATCGTGCTGTCGAAGGCGGCTTTATAATCGACAAATAGATGATGGGTGTCGATCTGTTTTTCTCGGGTCTTTTCCAGGATTTGGCGTAGTGTGAATATCTGGTCGATGGTGGATTTACCAGGCCTGAAGCCACATTGATAAGGTCCAATCAGTTTGTTGACGATGGGCTTCAGTCTTTCGCACAGTACGCTCGATAGAACCTTATATGCAATATTAAGAAGGCTGATCCCACGGTAGTTGGCGCAGATCGTGGAATCACCCTTCTTATGGATTGGGCAGAGTACGCTGAGATTCCAATCACTTGGCATGCTTTCATCTGACCATATTCTGCATAGAAGCTCATGCATGCGTTTTTTGAGCTCTTCGCCTCCGGTCTTAAACAACTCAGCAGGCAGGCCATCTGCACCTGCAGCCTTATTGTTTTTCAGCCGAGCAATGGCTGTTAAGACCTCCTCATAGTCAGGCGGCGGTACTTCAACGCCGTCAGTGATTGGGGTTTCCGGAGTGGGTTCCGCAGTGGCGGGATTATTGCCGTCTTCGCCATTAAGCAGCTGCGAAAAGTGCTCCCTCCATAATCTCATTATGCCCTGGATATCTGTCACCAGATTTCCATCTTCATCCTTGCAGGAAGAGGCCCCGGTCTTCAAACCAAGAGTCAGGCGTCTTATTCTTTCAAAGAATTTTCGGACCTCGTTCCTGTCCCGCAACATTTCGATATCATTGAACTCGCGTCTTTCTTCATCTCTTTTCTTGCGCCTGAAAAGACGTTTCTCCTCCCTCCTCAACTTTCTGTATCGCTCCTTAGCAGCTCGCGTTGCAACTGACTGCAGGGTGGCTCTGTATACTGCGTTTTTTGCTTCAGTAGCATCGCGACACTCTTGGTCGTACCACATATTTCTCCGTCGACGGTGGTAGCCTAGCACCTCTTCGGCAGCCGTACGCATAAGCGGGAAATGTGCGTCCACTGCGCGCATATATCATCAAGTTGAGGGGTGTTTTGCGAAAGGAGAAGTGCAAGTTGGTTGGCAAAGACTTTGGCTGTCTGTTGTGATTGCAGCTTTTTGACATCCAGCTTTCTCTTTGTACCTATCCGTACGCGATTTGCTACACATATACGTGTGCAGACCTTGGCTGCAACCAAGTAGTGGTCTGAGTCGATGTTTGCACCACGTATTGTGCGTACGTCTAGTACATTGGAAGCGTGCCTTTCGTCGATCACAACGTTATCAACGTTATCATAGAAGCTCATGCATGCGTTTTTTGAGCTCTTCGCCTCCGGTCTTAAGCAACTCAGCAGGCAGGCCATCTGCATCTGCAGCTTATTGTTTTTCAGCCGAGCAATGGCTGTTAAGACCTCCTCATAGTCAGGCGGCGGTACTTCAACACCGTCAGTGATTGGGGTTTCCGGAGTGGGTTCCGCAGTGGCGGGATTATTGCCGTCATCGCCATTAAGCAGCTGCGAAAAGTGCTCCCTCCATAATCTCATAATGCCCTGGACATCTGTCACCAGATTTCCGTCTTCATCTTTGCAGGAAGAGGCCCCGGTCTTCAAAACATCAGACAGGCGTCTTATTCTTTCAAAGAATTTTCGGACCTCGTTCCTGTCCCGTAACATTTCGATATCATTGAACTCGCGTCTTTCTTCATTTCTTTTCTTGCGCCTGAAAAGACATTTCTCCGTCGACGGTGGTAGCCTAGCACCTCTTCGGCAGCCGTACGCATAGAGCGGGAAATGTGCGTCCACTGCGCGCATATATCATCAAGTTGAGGGGTGTTTTGCGAAAGGAGAAGTGCAAGTTGGTTGGCAAAGACTTTGGCTGTCTGTTGTGATTACAGCTTTTTGACAGCCAGCTTTCTCTTTGTACCTATCCGTACGCGATTTGCTACACATATACGTGTGCAGACCTTGGCTGCAACCAAGTAGTGGTCTGAGTCGATGTTTGCACCACGTATTGTGCGTACGTCTAGTACATTGGAAGCGTGCCTTCCGTCGATCACAACGTGACCAATCTGGTTTCGTGTGTTTTGATCACGGGAAAGCCAAGTGGCCTTATGGATATCTTTATTTTGGAATCTGGTGCTACTAACTCAAGTTTCGTGCGGCGGCGAAGTTGATCAGTCTCATACCGTTGTCGGTGGCTTCGTCGTGAAGACTGAATTTTCCGATCGTCGGACCAAAGAGACTCTCCTTGCCCCCTTGGCATGCTCATAAGTTTTGTCGAGGAGCTCGTCATCTTTGGTCGTTTCATCCTTCTTATCCGTCGGGGCATGGACACAAATTAGGCTGATGTTGAAGAATTTTGCCTTGATGTGGATAGTGGCTAGGCGCTCGTTCACCGCCGTGAACCTCGAGACTAGATGACACAGTCTCTTCCCAACCACAAATCCAACACCAAATTCGTGTCTCGACGCATGACAGCTGTAGTAGATATCACAGGATGCTCTTTTGGAGCAACCCTGTCCCGTCCATCGCATTTCCTGTATAGCAGTGATGTCAGCTCTATATTTTTGGAGGACATCCACCAGCTGGATAGAGGCACCTTCCCTGTAGATGGTTCGGACATTCCAGGTGCATATCCGTAAATTGTTGTCCTTTGGGCGTTTGCCGGAGTCGTCAACATTAGAGGGGTTCGTTGTCCGAGGCTTATTTGGAGGATTCATTGGTGGGTATTTTAAGGTGGTGGGTTCCAAGCCCGACGCACAACCATTCATTCAAGGCCATGGAGAAGCCCGCCGCACACATTAGTTAACTCACTGACGGTTGTCAGATCGCTATCCAGGGGACGCCACGAGGAGGCTGTGTGTCGACTTGAAACGTAGAAGCGCAAGGATCGACCATGGACGCACTTGCGACTGTCACGAACTTTACCTTGTGTCCTACGCCCCAGGCCCTCTCTCTCTTTCTTTTCTACGTCTAAAATTTTCCCCGTTTTCAAAGTCCGCTGTGTATCTACTAAGTATTAAGCATTGCGCTAGCGCTGTTGTTGTCTATTTATGTATATCTTTTTACAGTCCTTCTCCTACCCTACCTTTACAAGATATTTCGTACACTACATTATTTTTTTGTTCCTTTTTTATTCTATCTTTTGTGTTCCTGAATCCTGAAAAACGTTCGTAAGCATAAAAAACTTGGTTTTGTTTGATGATTTTTGTTAGTATTTTGTTATCAGTCAAGTTTGGTACATATGGTACTCTAATGTATTTGATATCAGTGGTCTGTTTTAAATTGTTTTGGTTTGTCAATTTCCATTTTTCTTTTTTTGTTCTCTGTATTAGTTTTTCTATCAGGTGTTTTGGGTAACCGTTTTTTGTTAGTAGAGTCTTTATTTTAATATAATTTTGTGATTTGAAGTCCTCGTCTATGATGTATAATGTTTGAATTATACCTGTTGCAGTATTGATTTTTTGCTTCATCGGGTGATTTGAATGAAAATTAATTATTCTACCCGGTGATGTGCATTTTGTGTACCATTTAAACTTTATGTGCTCGTTAATTTTGTGTAGCTCCGCGACAAGGCATGGGATTTTGCTGTTTTGTTCTAGGTCTGCTGGAAATCGTATTCTTCAATGTTGTTTATTTAGTGTGTTGAGTATTATGTCCAAATTTTTTATTTTTACTATGGCTAGTATGTCGTCTACGAAATGGGTTTAATTTATATCTATTTATGTTTGAGGTCGTTGATTGTGTCATCCAGTAGTTTGTCAAGTACTACATATATCCGCGATAATTGGGGATGGATGGATGGATGGATGTGAAGAAGGCCGAGAACCTGACCAACGAGTGCAGGACAGTTCCTCAAGCACTCAGGCTATGTAGCCCCTTGTACTTAAGACCTAGGAAAAGAAGAAGGGGTGACAGTAAGTAAGGAGTTAGAGAAAAAGAGGAAAAATGTTGAAAAAGGAGTTATAGGGGGACTATGTTCTCTTCCGCAAATTTTCCGGATTCTCTCACAAATCTCAGAAGATCGCAGAAGGGGAAGGAGTGAACTTTGTCCATTCCTGTGACATCGAAACCCAAAATGCGCCATCTCGTTCTGGCAAAGGCGGGACATGTGCAGAGAAAATGCTCTGTGCTGTCCACCTCCTCCAGACAAGATGTGCAGATCGGGTCCTCGGTGATGACGATGGTGGTCATATGTTGGCCCCATGGATTATGCCCTGTGATGAGTCCCACCATCCGACGCAGGTCCTTACTTACTTACTTAGCTGGCACTACAACCGATGATCGGTCTTGGCCGCCTCTACAAAGCTTCGCCAGTCACCTCTGCTATGCGCGCGCTGGCTACAGTTGATAAGGCCAAGTGCAGTCAGGTTGCCCTGACTGCAACGAGTGCAGGACAGTTCCTCAAGCACTCAGGCTATGTAGCCCCTTGTACTTAAGACCTAGGAAAAGAAGAAGGGGTGACAGTAAGTAAGGAGTTAGAGAAAAAGAGGAAAAATGTTGAAAAAGGAGTTATAGGACTATGGACTATGTTCTCTTCCGCAAATTTTCCGGATTCTCTCACAAATCTCAGAAGATCGCAGAAGGGGAAAGAGTGAACTTTGTCCATTCCTGTGACATCGAAACCCAAAATGCGCCATCTCGTTCTGGCAAAGGCGGGACATGTGCAGAGAAAATGCTCTGTGCTGTCCACCTCCTCCAGACAAGATGTGCAGGTCGGGTCCTCGGTGATGACGATGGTGGTCATATGTTGGCCCCATGGATTATGCCCTGTGATAAGTCCCACCATCCGACGCAGGTCCTTACTTACTTACTTAGCTGGCACTACAACCGATGATCGGTCTTGGCCGCCTCTACAAAGCTTCGCCAGTCACCTCTGCTATGCGCGCGCTAGCTACAGTTGATAAGGCCAAGTGCAGTCAGGTTGCCCTGCACCTGGTCTTTCCAACGGAGATTATGCTAGCAGCATGACACTCTTGTAGAAAATAGTGCCAGAGATGTCGATGTTCGCAGCTCGAATTATTTTCTCCAGCATAAGGTTAAAGAAGTCGCACGATAGGGAGTCACCTTGTCTGAAACCTCCTTTGGTATCAAATGGTGCGGAGAGGTCTGTCCCAATTTTCACTGCGCTGGTGGTGTTGGTCAGTGTCATTTTGCAAAGACGAATGAGCTTTGCAGGGATACCAAAATCAGACATTGCGGTGTACAAGTGATCCCTAATCGTGCTGTCGAAGGCGGCTTTATAATCGACAAATAGATGATGGGTGTCGATCTGTTTTTCTCGGGTCTTTTCCAGGATTTGGCGTAGTTTAAATATCTGGTCGATGGTGGACTTACCTGAAGCCACATTGATAAGGTCCAATCAGTTTGTTGACGATGGGCTTCAGTCTTTCGCACAGTACGCTCGGTAGAACCTTATATGCAATATTAAGAAGGCTTATCCCACTGTAGTTGGCGCAGATCGTGGAATCACCTTTCTTATGGATTGGGCAGAGTACGCTGAGGTTCCAATCACTTGGCATGCTTTCATCTGACCATATTCTGCATAGAAGCTCATGCATGCATTTTTTGAGCTCTTCGCCTCCGGTCTTAAACAACTCAGCAGGCAGGCCATCTGCACCTTCAGCCGAGCAATGGCTGTTAAGACCTCCTCATAGTCAGGCGGCGGTACTTCAACACCGTCAGTGATTGGGGTTTCCGGAGTGGGTTCCGCAGTGGCGGGATTATTGCCGTCATCGCCATTAAGCAGCTGCGAAAAGTGCTCCCTCCATAATCTCATAATGCCCTGGACATCTGTCACCAGATTTCCGTCTTCATCCTTGCAGGAAGAGGCCCCGGTCTTCAAACCATCAGACAGGCGTCTTATTCTTTCAAAGAATTTTCGGAAATCGTTCCTGTCCCGTAACATTTCGATATCATTGAACTCGCGTCTTTCTTCATCTCTTTTCTTGCGCCTGAAAAGACGTTTCTCCTCCCTCCTCAACTTTCTGTATCGCTCCTTAGCAGCTCGCGTTGCAACTGACTGCAGGGTGGCTCTGTAAACAGCGTTTTTTGCTTCGGTAGCATCGCGACACTCTTGGTTGTACCACATATTTCTCCGTCGACGGTGGTAGCCTAGCACCTCTTCGGCAGCCGTACGCATAAGCGGGAAATGTGCGTCCACTGCGCGCATATATCATCAAGTTGAGGGGTGTTTTGCGAAAGGAGAAGTGCAAGTTGGTTGGCAAAGACTTTGGCTGTCTGTTGTGATTGCAGCTTTTTGACATCCAGCTTTCTCTTTGTACCTATCCGTACGCGATTTGCTACACATATACGTGTGCAGACCTTGGCTGCAACCAAGTAGTGGTCTGAGTCGATGTTTGCACCACGTATTGTGCGTACGTCTAGTACATTGGAAGCGTGCCTTCCGTCGATCACAACGTGACCAATCTGGTTTCGTGTGTTTTGATCACGGGAAAGCCAAGTGGCCTTATGGATATCTTTATTTTGGAATCTGGTGCTACTAACTCAAGTTTCGTGCGGCGGCGAAGTTGATCAGTCTCATACCGTTGTCGGTGGCTTTGTCGTGGAGACTGAATTTTCCGATCGTCGGACCAAAGAGACTCTCCTTGCCCCCTTGGCATGCTCATAAGTTTTGTCGAGGAGCTCGTAGAAGTCATCTTTGGTCGTTTCATCCTTCTCATCCGTCGGGGCATGGACACAAATTAGGCTGATGTTGAAGAATTTTGCCTTGATGCGGATAGTGGCTAGGCGCTCGTTCACGGCCGTGAACCTCGAGACTAGATGACGCAGTCTCTTCCCAACCACAAATCCAACACCAAATTCGTGTCTCGACGCATGACAGCTGTAGTAGATATCACAGGATGCTCTTTTGGAGCAACCCTGTCCCGTCCACCGCATTTCCTGTATAGCAGTGATGTCAGCTCTATATTTTTGGAGGACATCCACCAGCTGGATAGAGGCACCTTCCCTGTAGAGGGTTCGGACATTCCAGGTGCATATCCGTAAATCGTTGTCCTTTGGGCGTTTTCGGGAGTCATCAACATTAGAGGGGTTCTTTATCCGAGGCTTATTTGGAGGATTCATTGGTGGGTATTTTAACGTGGTGGGTTCCAAGCCCGAAGCACAACCATTCATTCAAGGCTATGGAGAAGCCCGCCGCACACATTAGTTAACTCACTGACGGTTGTCAGATCGCTATCCAGGGGTCGCCACGAGGAAGCTGTGTGTCGACTTGAAACGTAGATGTGCAAGGATCGACCATGGACGCACCTGCGACTGTCACGAACTTTACCTTGTGTCCTACGCCCCAGGCCCTCCCCCCGGCGCAGGTCCTTCCTTCCTAATTTAAGAAGGAATTCTACTGCCTTCCTGTGTGGACAAATCACAAAACCGTTTTACAGATGTTTAGACTGGACCAGCGTCTCTTATGTAAATCATTACCTCCCGAGAGGGGATAATGGATTGCCCATTGGCATGCCTTAGATTTGGCTGTATGTTATGTTGTTGATTGTGAAGTAATTGTTGTCCGCCCTGCAAAAATCTGTATTGTTTTTGAATTGTCTTTTCGGAATCTTTGTTTGTCTTTCAATGTCCTCCCATTGGTCTAATGTCCTCTTTTGGCTAATTGTATACGACTACATCACATCGAATGGTACCAATATTTCGTCATTTGCATTGTTGTTTATAATTTTTTTTTTTTATATCTATTGAGTTTTTTATGTTGTATTTTTCCGATGTTAAGTTTTTTCTTTGTCCCATATGTTTCGCTAATTTTTAGCAAGGTACTTCCATCGATGAAGCTATTGGTCTGGTTGTGGTGCCTTCTTTGTGGATTTTGGGTTCACTATATATTCTGGGTGCTTTTGCTGCTAAGCAATAAAGTGCATATTTTTGTTTAAATTCGATATAATTGAACTTATGTAGGTCGTTGATCATTTGGTTGTTTTCCTTATTAATTGTTGTGTTGGGTCTTTTCGCATTGTTTTTTTTTTTCGTCATGTAGTTGCTTTTTTCCCGTATATTACTTTCGCGTAGGAGCATGGAAATTAAAGTGTTTAACTTTAATTTGTTTCACCATAATAACGACCAAGAAAGCCCGTACACACAAATCACAATTTAAAAAAACGAATTGGTCTAACTCACACAAATATCACTAATGATAACGGTGGTCGCTGTAGCGTAACAGTAGTGCGTTGGACTGTTACGCAGATTGTCAGGGGTTCGAATCTCGGCACAGGCAAAAGAAAAATTAAAAAAAAAAAAAACTATAAATAAAATTAAAATAAAAAAGAAGCCAACAACGTCGAAATTTATACACGGCACCACCTCTTGGCAGGTAATGGCAAACCTACACGAGTAAAAAATTGCCTATGAAAAGCTTTTCACTTCGCCGTTCGGATTCGGCATAAACCTGTAGGTCCCTTTCGTTCATGTACAAATATAACACGCACAACATGAGTGGATGCGAAAAGCTTGGCCTTTGGCGCTACCTGCGGTCATAGTCGACACTGATAAAACTGAAGTTCATTGTGGTAAAGGCATAACACTTGCCACAATGGCTGTCTATGTTTTTATCGGTGTCCTGTGTTGATTGCATTCCTTCTCTCATTCTTCCTCCCACCTATCAATCTTTCTTCCATTCAACACAATGCTCTGCATTCATAGGGGTACACCCTGTGTGTTGAATGTATCAATAAAAAATAAAAAGATATCGGTAAAATCTACCCGATCGGTTTTATATTTTACTAGCTGGGCTTCGCCCGCTGACCGGCCCTGACATATATATGTAGTTTGAGTAATACGTAAATTCTCGAACACAAATTACTTAAATGGAATGTAAAAAAACACCTTTTCAACTTTTATATGTAATTAAATTAATTTTATTTATTTATTATGCTTATAAGTTCAAGTCAACACACTTGGTGTACCCCTATGAATGCAGAGCATTGTGTTGAGTGAAAGGAAGATTGATAAGTGAGAGGAGGGAAAATGAGAGAGGGAATGCAATCACAGGACACCAATAAAGAGATAGATTACCCTTGTGGCAAGTGTTGTGACTTTATCACAAAGAACTTCAGTTTATCATTATCGGCTATGACCGCATGTAACGCTAAAAGAAATGATAAGGAAAATGTATTGTTGCCTACCAAGAGGTGGTGCTGTGTGGACAATGTTTTTTTCTCCTTTTTTGATTTTGCCTTTGCCGAGATTTGCACCTCGGACACTCTGCGTAACAGTCCAACGCACTACCACTACGCCACTGCGGCCACAAAACTAAAATGAGTAGCGGCACGAGTGATCGGAGTGTGTACCATAATTTCATTTTCAATAACAGTTATCTTCTTCTGTTTTATTTAAACCTAACTTTTATTAAAACGACCCTAAAAATATGTGAAACTTTATGACGAAAAAAAAATTACAAATGCTTAAACAACTATCTGGCAACGCTTGAATAGTATAGACGCCATTTACCTAATTTTTCGTGGAGTTTAAATTCTTCTTTAATTATTATTTGCTCGCAATACAATCTATACTATCTATATAATATCCGAATTGCTGATTTTCGGGCTTTAATTAAATATCAGTATTTTTGTATAATATGTAATAAAAATCTTTGCTGTTATCGCTGCTTTGCTGTGATTGTTGCTGTTATTTTTTTTCTGTTGCTATTCTGCCGCTGCTATTATCTGCTAAAATTTAATATACCATAAAATTGATATTGTTCTCAAGTTTAAATTTTCATATAGAAAAAGTATCTCTTCTTTTAAAATTTGTATTCCGGTTGAGATGTTCAATAAAATCGTTGATATTAAATTTTGGCCAAAAGCGTATTTCTCGTGTAGATCCAACAAACTAGGTGCTAGGATAACTGATTTTTTGAAAATTATATATCAAAATGTATATCTTAAAAGTTTTTCTTGTAATGCTTGCTTACACTAAAACTTGGCTTAAACCATCTGTACCTATATATGATGCCGAAATTCTTTGTAATAACTTTTATATTTTTGTGTTTTTTGTATTTTTGTTGCCCTTCGGTTTTTATATCCATCTGAGGTTAACCCATTAGGTTATTCTGATGACATTGAATTCTTATGTATCCGTAGAAGGATCGATAAGCGATATTTATTTATCTCGTCTAATTCAACTGGGGATATTTATCGTAATCATGCTTCTTTTTAGCAACAATTTGCTCTAAATTGAGAACAACTGATTTGCTGATTGTCCTTGGTGATTTTAATAGTGTTACTTGGAACTTTTGTGAAAAAGTTCCCTGCATTCCTATAGAGCAAAATAATAACTTTTTAGAAATTCTTTCTGAACTAGGTTTATATCAGATTAATAACATTGTTAATAAGAAAAGAAAATGTTTGGATCTTGTCTATGTTGATGACGACTCAACATTTTTATTTCTCGTTCCGAACCCTACGCTTCACCTGAGAATGGTCATCATCATACCTTATCATTATCCTTTGAATTACCTTATAGTTTAAATATTGATATACAAACTGCTTTAAAAGAACTAATTATATTAAATTCTTTAAAAATCTATATGTTACCTCTTGGCCTTCTAATAATCTGGACATTGACAGCTGTGTTTCTCTCTTTAATAATACTTTATATAAAGTATTTGAATAATCTGTACCTAAAATTAAAACTTCTTGTGCGAAGACTGGGCCCATCTGATTCACAAACAAATTAAAATAACTTAAAAAACCCGACTCGCGAGCTTTTAAAAAATTAAAGAAAAACTGGCAGAAATATGAATTATTGTAACTTTTCCCGCCTACATCATGATTATCTAAAGCTGATGAATGTTATAGAAACTAGTTAAATTTTATAAAAATGTAAATTAACCACGATCCTAAATCTTTTTATGACTTTGTAAATTCGAAACGTAAGACCAGCGACTTCTCTTCGTCAATGTGTCTTGGTGAAGTTGTATCTAGTGATGATATTGAAATTGGGATCTTGTTTGCTGATTTTTTCAAATCTACATATTCCACATTTAGCTTCAAGGACAATGACTTTTACCCCATCGCCATTGATTCGTTTAATACTATTTTTTTTTAATACTTACTTTACTTACTTTTAATGGCACAACAGCCCATGGAGGGCCTAGGCCGAGCTTTTCGCATCCACTCATGTTGTGCGTGTTATATTTGTACATGAATGGAAGGGACCTACAGTTTAATGCCGAATAGGAACGGCGAAGTGAAAAACTTTTCATAGCAATTTTTACTCTTGTAGGTTTGCCATTGCCTGCCAAGAGGTGGTGCTGTGTAGAAAAATTATTTTTTCTACTTTTTGATTTTGCCTGTGCCAAGAATCGAACCCCGGACACTCTGCGTAGCAATCCAACGCACTACCATTACGCTACAGCGAAAACCAGCGAAGAAAAACTGGCAGAAATATGAATTATTGTAACTATTCCCGCCTACGTCATGATTATCTAAAGCTGAATGAATATGAATGAGCTGAATTATAGAAACTAGTTAAATTTTATAAAAATGTAAATTAACCGCGATCCTAAATCTTTTTATGACTTTGTAAATTCGAAACGTTAGACCAGCGATTTCTCTTCGTCAATGTGTCTTGGTGAAGTTGTATCTAGTGACGATATTGAAATTGGGATCTTGTTTGCTGATTTTTTCAAATCTACATATTCCACATTTAGCTTCAATGACAACGACTTTTACCCCATCGCCATTGATTCGTTTAATACTATTTTTTTTTTAATACTAGAAAAGTTATATATAATAATAGTAGAAGAGTAGTAGAAAATAGTAGTTTAAGCATCATGGACTACATTACATAAATATTACATTAATTCGAAAATATTAATATCGGACTTCAGTATATAAGTTTAACTTTTCTTATGAGCGAAATAAATGTGCCGTATAGATATTTTGAACAAATTGTCAATGTGGATTTTAGGATGGAAGGAGTAGTGGTCCGTGATTTTGTTCAAAAACCGAAACTTACTTAGCTGGCACTACAACCGATGATTTTGCGCTGGCGCCAGTTGATAAGGTCAAGTGCAGTCAGGACGTCCTCTTCTGAGTGCTCCTCTACCGTGGTTCGAATAAAACACCCTTCTAGCCGGAGCGCTTTCTTCCATTCGCTCAACATGACCCAGCCAGCGAAGTCGATGGATTTTTACATGCTTGACTATGTCAGTGTCGGCGTACAGCTCACACAGCTCATCGTTCCATCTTATTCGATACACGTCGTCCACGCATACTGGACCGTAGATCTTACGGAGTATCTTCCTCGCGAACGCGAACAGTGACATTTTGTTCAAGACGCCGTGGCTCTTTGTTTGTTAACACAAGGTATTTCGTTTTGTCCTCGTTCACCACTAGACTCGACGAGACCCCCTTTCCAGGTTGGAAAATGCTGCACTGACTGCTCGAGCGTTTTTGCCAATGATGTCAATATCATCAGCGTATGCTAGCAGCATGACACTCTTGTAGAAAATAGTGTCAGAGATGTCAATGTTCGAAGCTCGAATTATTTTCTCCAGCATAAGGTTAAAGAAGTCACATGATAGGAAGTCACCTTGTCTGAAACCTCTTTTGGTATCAAATGTCGCGGAGATGTCTGTCCCAATTTTGAATGCGCTGGTGGTATCGGTCAGTGTCATTTTGCAAAGACGAATGAGCTTTGCAGGAATACCAGGATACCAAAATCAGACATTGCGGCGTACAAGTGATGGCTAATCGTGCTGTCGAAGGCGGTTTTATCATCGACGAATAGATGGTGGGTGTCGATCTGTTTTCTCGGGTCTTTTTTGAAGCCACACTGATAAGGTCCCATCAGTTTGTTGACGATGGGCTTTAGTCTTTCGCACATTACACTCGATAGAACCTTATATGCAATATTAAGAAGGCATTTCCCACGGTAGTTGGTGCAAATCGTGGAATCACCTTTAGTACGGATTTGGCAGAGAACGCTGAGGTTCCAACCAATTGGCAGGCTTTTATCCGACCATATTTCGCGTAGAAGCTCATGCATGGCTTTTGAGTTCTTCGCCTCCAGTCTTAAACAACTCAACAGGCAGGCCATCTGCACCTGAAGCCTTATTGTTTTTCAGCTGAGAAATGTCTGTTAAGACCTCCTCATAGTCGGGCGGCGGTACTTCAACACCGTCTGTGATTGGGGTTTCTGGAGTAGATTCCGCAGTGGCGGGATTATTGCCGTCATCGCCATTAAGCAGCTGCGAATAGTGTTCCCTCCATAATCTAATAATGCCCTGGACATCTGTCACCAGAGTTCCGTCTTCATCCTTGCAGGAAGAGGCCCCGGTTTTCAAACCAGTCAGGCGTATTATTATTTCAAAGAATTTTCGGACCTCGTTTCTGTCCCGTAAAATTTCGATATCATTGAACTCGTATCTTTCTTCATCTCTTTTCTTGCGTCTGAAAATACATTTCTCCTCCCTCATCAACTCTCGGAATCGCTCCTTAGCAGCTCGCGTTGCAACTGACTACAGGGTGTCTCTGTAAACAGCGGTTTTCGCTTAAGAAGCATCGCGATACTCTTGGTCGTACCACATATTTCTCCGTCGTCGGTGGTAGCCAAGCACCTCTTCGGCAGCCGTATGCATAGAGCGATAGGAGGTATGCAAGTTGATTAGCGAAGACTTCGGCTGTCTGTTGTGATTGCAGCTTTTCGACATTCAGCTTTCTCTTTGTACCTACCCGTACGCTATAATTTTTGGTCGTTTTGTCTGTCAGGGCATGAACACAAATTAGGCTGATGTTGAAGAATTTTGCCTTGATACGGATAGTGGCTTGTTTTCGCATCTGCATGGTCTGCAAGGTCAATTCCAGCAGATGGTTGTGTGTGAACGAACATCAACATATAACTCTTGGCACTCAGAATAAAATTATTTGCGAAGTACGGAGCTTCTCTAGAAGCCGAAGTAAGTCGACAATTAGACAAGCGTTCATGACCTTCACGAATTTCCTTCCAATTTGTATCAAAAATGGACATCCGAGATGGTATTTGAGCACGTGTAATCTTCCCATTACCAAGAGCAGGAATTTTAGAAACGGCACTAATAATGAGTACAAAGCATTCTTTTTGGTTTTCAATCACCGCTTCTTGAGTTGCTGATATGATGAGGTCACGATAAGGTACAATGAACGTAATACGATGCAGAGAATATTTTTCGTTTGTTTGATATTTACTTACTTACTTACCATAGGCTTACGATGAGCCTAAGTGCAGTCTGGTCGTCCTATACCTGGTCTTTCCAACGAAGATTAGGACATCCTCTGCGTGTTCCTCCACCGTGTTTCAAAAAAATCACCCTTCTAGCCAGAACGCTTTCTTCCATTCGTTCAATATGACTCAGCTGGCGAAGTCGATGGATTTTTACATGCTTGACTATGTCAGTGTCGGTGTACAGCTCATTCAGCTCACGGTTCCATCTTGTTCGATACACATCGTCCACGCATATTGGACCATTGAGCTTACTAACAGTCTAACAGCCTCTCACCAAGTGTGGTCAATGTCCAAGTCCCGTAGTAACACCTGTTGGCAAGAGTTAATCTCCGCTTGATCTCAAGACTGACATTATTTTTGCTGTTAATGCAAAATAATGTCATCCTTGACGATTTCAAAAGCATAATTGACAACAGTGACATTTTGTCCAAGACGCCGTGACTCTTTGTTTGTTGACACAAGTTATTTAGTTCTGTCCTCGTTCACCTCTAGCTCGACGAGACTCCCTTTTCAGATTGGAGAATGCTGCACTGACTGCTCGCTCGTTGGCGCCGATGATGTCAATATCATCATCGAATGCTAACAGCATGACACTCTTGCAGAAGTTATTTAATTTAATAAATTTAGTTCAGAAAAAATTCTGATCGTTATGTGCTAGTAATGAAAAAGAGAATAACAACAAATAGAAGTATATAAAGGGTAGTCAAAATGTTACGATAACCTCTTCTTCCGAAAGTGTAAGAAATTACATTCAAAATACGGTTGAAGAGAATTGATCCACGCAATTTGTGGATCAATTTGTGAAACGTGTACGTGTAACTGGATCTTTATTAAATAAAACAACATGTTCTCGTACTCGTGTTTGCTAATTGGGCTCCGGAAGGCTTGGAAGAAGATGAGCATTTTTACCGAAAAATCATCTTTTCTGACTAAGCTACCTTTGACCTCGGCGCTTACGTTAATAACCAAAATTATCAGGGAGAAAACCCATGCACGATTATTGAGAAGCCAATATGGTGCAAGTGATATCGAAGAAAACTTTGGCGACCGTTGTGTGTTTATGTACTAAAATCCGGCGGAGTGCAGGAAATGTACGGCGAAGCTTCTGCAATTAGATGAAATAATAACTTGTTTCGGTGATTGTTTGAAATTTAGCTACATTAAAAGAGAAGACTTGAAAGTGCTAAACAAAAATTTAAATTTAAAATGATTTTCTAATCAGTGTTACCTATCTTATACAAATACAAAATTTATTGAAATAAAACACTTAACAGAAAAATCAGCACAAAAGCAACTGAAAATAAATTAAAATTTAAATATAGTTAATTATAACAATAAGTTGCAAGAAAATAAAAGAAGATTTAATAAAAGGCTTATACACAACAATTGAACAAAATAAGGAAAGTAACATTAACGAAATGCAAAACCAAGTACTAAATGTTATATCGAAAGATATATAACAATGACAAAATTATTGACCATTGCGTGCAAAATCTGTCAACAGCAAATGAAGAAATAACATACGCAGAAACAGTCAAAAATAAAACGAACAGAATTGTTATAAAACCGAAGAGTAAAGATAGAAAAAACAAAGAAAGCTCTAGCTACAGAAATCGAACCTACTGGTGGCTTGGTAAGCGGTGTGAAAGAGATAAGTAATGGAGTTGTAATAGTGGAATGCAAAAACGGAGAAGCATCAGAATTAGTGCAAAGGAAAGTTACTGAACAAATTGGAAACGAATATGATAAAAAAAACATTAAAAGTAATCGGACTAACTTACTTACTTACTTAGCTGGCGCTACAACCGATGATCGGTCTTGGCCGCCTCCACAAATCTTCGCCAGTCACTTCTGCTATGCGCGCGCTGGCGCCAGTTGATAAGGCCAAGTGCAGTCAGGTTGCCCTGCACCTGGTCTTTCCAACGGAGATTAGGACGTCCCCTTCTGCGTGTTCCTCCACCGTGGTGGAGCGCTTTCTTCCATTCGCTCAACATGACCCAGCCAGCGAAGCCGCTGGAGTTTTATACGCTTGACTATGTCAGTGTCGGCGTACAGCTCATACAGCTCATCGTTCCATCTTATTCGATACACGTCGTCCACGCATACTGGACCGTAGATCTTACGGAGTATCTTCCTCTCGAACGCTCCTAACAGTCTCTCATCATTGATGGTCAATGTCCACGTCTCTGCGCCATACATTAGGACGGGAAGGATGAGGGACTTATAGAGCGTTATTTTCGTCGGTCGAGAGAGGGCTCTACTTCTCAATTGCCTACTGAGCCCGTAGTAACACCTGTTGGCAAGAGTTAGTCTCCGCTTGATCTCAAGGCTGACATTATTGTTGGTGTTTATGCTGGATCCTAGATAAACGAAATCCTTGACGACTTCAAAAGTGTAGTTGTCAACAGTGACATTTTGTCCAAGACGCCGTGACTCTTTGTTTGTTGACACAAGGTATTTCGTTTTGTCCTCGTTCACCACTAGACCCACACGACGAGACTCCCTTTCCAGGTTGGAGAATGCTGCACTGACTGCTCGAGCGTTTTTGCCAATGATGTCAATATCATCAGCGTATGCTAGCAGCATGACACTCTTGTAGAAGATAGTGCCAGAGATGTCGATGTTCGCAGCTCGAATTATTTTCTCCAGCATTAGGTTAAAGAAGTCGCACGATAGGGAGTCACCTTGTCTGAAACCTCTTTTGGTATCAAATGGTGCGAAGAGGTCTGTCCCAATTTTCACTGCGCTGGTGGTGTTGGTCAGTGTCATTTTGCAAAGACGAATGGGCTTTGCAGGGATACCAAAATCAGACATTGCGGCGTACAAGTGATCCCTAATCGTGCTGTCGAAGGCGGCTTTATAATCGACAAATAGATGATGGGTGTCGATCTGTTTTTCTCGGGTCTTTTCCAGGATTTGGCGTAGTGTGAATATCTGGTCGATGGTGGATTTACCAGGCCTGAAGCCACATTGATAAGGTCCAATCAGTTTGTTGACGATGGGCTTCAGTCTTTCGCACAGTACGCTCGATAGAACCTTATATGCAATATTAAGAAGGCTGATCCCACGGTAGTTGGCGCAGATCGTGGAATCACCCTTCTTATGGATTGGGCAGAGTACGCTGAGATTCCAATCACTTGGCATGCTTTCATCTGACCATATTCTGCATAGAAGCTCATGCATGCGTTTTTTGAGCTCTTCGCCTCCGGTCTTAAACAACTCAGCAGGCAGGCCATCTGCACCTGCAGCCTTATTGTTTTTCAGCCGAGCAATGGCTGTTAAGACCTCCTCATAGTCAGGCGGCGGTACTTCAACGCCGTCAGTGATTGGGGTTTCCGGAGTGGGTTCCGCAGTGGCGGGATTATTGCCGTCTTCGCCATTAAGCAGCTGCGAAAAGTGCTCCCTCCATAATCTCATTATGCCCTGGATATCTGTCACCAGATTTCCATCTTCATCCTTGCAGGAAGAGGCCCCGGTCTTCAAACCAAGAGTCAGGCGTCTTATTCTTTCAAAGAATTTTCGGACCTCGTTCCTGTCCCGCAACATTTCGATATCATTGAACTCGCGTCTTTCTTCATCTCTTTTCTTGCGCCTGAAAAGACGTTTCTCCTCCCTCCTCAACTTTCTGTATCGCTCCTTAGCAGCTCGCGTTGCAACTGACTGCAGGGTGGCTCTGTATACTGCGTTTTTTGCTTCAGTAGCATCGCGACACTCTTGGTCGTACCACATATTTCTCCGTCGACGGTGGTAGCCTAGCACCTCTTCGGCAGCCGTACGCATAGAGCGGGAAATGTGCGTCCACTGTGCGCATATATCATCAAGTTGAGGGGTGTTTTGCGAAAGGAGAAGTGCAAGTTGGTTGGCAAAGACTTTGGCTGTCTGTTGTGATTGCAGCTTTTCGACATCCAGCTTTCTCTTTGTACCTATCCGTACGCGATTTGCTACACATATACGTGTGCAGACCTTGGCTGCAACCAAGTAGTGGTCTGAGTCGATGTTTGCACCACGTATTGTGCGTACGTCTAGTACATTGGAAGCGTGCCTTCCGTCGATCACAACGTGATCAATTTGGTTTCGTGTGTTTTGATCAGGGGACAGCCAAGTGGCCTTATGGATATCCTTATGTTGGAATCTGCTGCTACTAACTGTCATGTTTCGTGCCGCGGCGAAGTCGATCAGTCTCATACCGTTATCGGTGGCTTCGTCGTGGAGACTGAATTTTCCGATCGTCGGACCAAAGAGACTCTCCTTGCCCACCTTGGCATTAAAGTCGCCTAACACGATTTTAACATCGTGGCGGGGGCAATGCTCATAAGCTTTGTCGAGGAGCTCGTAGAAGTCATCTTTGGTCGTTTCATCCTTCTCATCCGTCGGGGCATGGACACAAATTAGGCTGATGTTGAAGAATTTTGCCTTGATGTGGATAGTGGCTAGGCGCTCGTTCACCGCCGTGAACCTCGAGACTAGATGACGCAGTCTCTTCCCAACCACAAATCCAACACCAAATTCGTGTCTCGACGCATGACAGCTGTAGTAGATATCACAGGATGCTCTTTTGGAGCAACCCTGTCCCGTCCATCGCATTTCCTGTACAGCGGTGATGTCAGCTCTATATTTTTGGAGGACATCCACCAGCTGGATAGAGGCACCTTCCCTGTAGAGGGTTCGGACATTCCAGGTGCATATCCGTAAATCGTTGTCCTTTGGGCGTTTGCGGGAGTCGTCAACATTAGAGGGGTTCATTATCCGAGGCTTGTTTGGAGGTTTCATTGGAGGGTATTTTAACGTGGTGGGTTCCAAGCCCGACGCACAACCATTCATTCAAGGCCATGGAGAAGCCCGCCGCACACATTAGTTAACTCACTGACGGTTGTCAGATCGCTATCCAGGGGTCGCCACGAGGAAGCTGTGTGTCGACTTGAAACGTAGAAGCGCAAGGATCGACCATGGACGCACCTGCGACTGTCACGAACTTTACCTTGTGTCCTACGCCCCAGGCCCCCCAATCGGACTAACAAATAAGCTAAATAACGAACGCATAATGGAATGTATAAAAGAACAAAATGATAGTTGCAATAGAAAAATTTTAAAAATATATGAAAATACGAACACAAGAGAAGAAAATTATAACATTTTAGTTGAAACAGACGTTGAAATATACAACAATTTATTGCAACATAAAAGACTAAAGAATGTGATTCGTGCAGAGTATATGAGCACATTAATATTCTAAGATGTTTTAAATGTTTGGGATCCAAACATGGAGCCAGTGAATGTATAAATAAGCGCGCGTGCAGCAAATGTTCTGGTACGCATGATGTCAAAGACTGTAAAAATAATAGTATTAAATGTGTGAACTGCTCTGATCTTGTGAAAAATAAAATTATTGATGTAGACATTAATCACTACGCATTGAGTAGAAAAAGTCCAGCGTATAAAGCAATGATCCAATATAAAAACAAATCAAAAAAAAAAAAATAGCAAAAGCCGACTACCAGAGAAATAAAGTTTTTGTATTTAAACATACACAATTAGCCATTTTCACTTCATTTTGCGATTTGCGTTTTCATATAAATTGCACGATTTAATTTTTTGTGCTCCGAAATTCGCAAAGTTTTTGTTATCGATATGTACCATTTCCCATTTGTTTTAGTCATCGTTAAACAGCTGTTCTGGTTATTTTGGTTATTTTAAAATAAATAAAAGATGTCGTTTATTTTATCAATTGCTTGTTTTGAAGCAAAAAGAAAGCAGAAACTTCTTGAAATAATAAGAGCGAAGCATCTAAGGTCGAAAACAAATGTATTGAACATGTCAGATGAAAGGTGAGTCGCAAATACAGGGGTGGAGTTGGTTACTCAAAGAAACTTTCACAATGATCCTGGAGAAAGTATGCACTCACTTAAAATCATCCCGATTACCGCAAGCCACCAAAGTAACATTGGTAGGAGCACATTTGGAAAGATACTCCACAGATTTATTCCCATAATGGAAATGGTGTTATGTGAAGAAGTTATAACATTATAAATGACTCAGCAGTAATTGCAAAAATCTCGAGACTTCTATGGCAAATACCAACTTCCTCGTATCGTCGCATGTGTGGTTGGAACGCACATAAGATTGCTGAAGCCTGCTCGAAATGAATCTGTTTTTTCTAACAGCAAAGGATTTTTTAGCTTAAATGCTATGGTGCTATAAGTGTCAGTGACATATTTGAAACGTTTCCTGGATTGATTACCTCTTTTAATTTTAGGTTTGTAACTTCAATATGGAAATAATAGCAATAGATGCCACTCACCCCGGTTCATGTCATGACTCTTTCATTTGGAACAATAGTCAGGCTAGAAACTATTTATCAAGCACCATGAATGGCAACTTCATTTTAGCGGATTCTGGATACGCCTTGGAAAGATTCGTTTTAACTCCATACAAGAGTGCAGAATTGGGAACTTTTCAGCACAAATTTAGTACGAAATATGCTTACTTTACTTTACTTTTAATGGCACAACAGCCCATGGAGGGCCTAGGCCGAGCTTTTCGCATCCACTCATGTTGTGCGTGTTACATTTGTACATGAATGGAAGGGACCTACAGTTAAATGCCGAATCCGAACGGCGAAGTGAAAAGCTTTTCATAGCAATTTTTACTCTTGTAGGTTTGCCATTGCCTGCCAAGAGGTGGTGCCGTGTAGAAAAATTATATTTTCTACTTTTTGATTTTGCCTGTGCCGAGATTCGAACCCCGGACACTATGCGCAGCAGTCCAACGCACTACCACTACGCCACAGCGACCACGAAACATGCTGCTGCACGAAATATCGTCGAGCGCACCATTGGAGTACTTAAAAGCCAATTTCGGTGCTTGCAACGATGTTTAAATTATGAGCCTAAGTTCGCATGCAAAATTGTAAATGTGTGTTGTGCCTTGCATAATATTTATCATAGGCGAAATACACCAGTAGAAGATTTTGTACAATACGATGAACCTTTTGGTAACTTAAGTGGTGCAAATAAGGCCGAAGACAATCTGTGTGGTGTATCATTAAGAGACGAAATTGCTCGTGCCCTTCCATAATAAAACATTAGTTGAATTCAGTCTTATTTATTTCATAATCACTCACTTATTATTATTTTATACAGTTTAATAAACTAACAAGATCATATTTCATATGAGTTTTGACTCTTTGTACACTAGCTAACGTTTAATAAACAAAAATAAATAAGTGCAACCGCACTTCATTTAATGATTGCCTCAGCAATCTTTTTGGCTGCCTCAAAATTTTGCCCGCTCTATTTCCTCCATTCGCTGGAAATGTTCCGATTGTCTGGTTCTCATGTCTTCCATATTGTTATTTTTTTTTGCAATGTTTCCATTTGGGCAGCACACAGGCTGTTCAAATCGGATGGCACTGCACTCTCCGAAACCACCCGACGGCGCTTTGAGGAAGACTGGCCTTCTTCCTGGCTTGAAAGAATGGGAATGGAATTGTTATTGGGATCGTTGATTTTGATTTTTTGCCTGTTGCAGGCACTCCAAACGCCGAAGCTCCCACTCCATCCACCATTTCAAACAACCCACAAATTGTCGCTTTCGACTCGTCAATAGGGAGGATGACTTGTTGTGAGTACGGACCGCCACCCGTAGCTTTCGCCTCGTATTTATTCTTCGAGAGCTTCTTCCGAATATTAATTTTCCATTCAGACCAAACCTATGATTTATGCAAATATATTAATTAATACATATATATTATAAACACAAATATTGAACAACTACCTTTCTCCATCTGGATATGTCCTTTAAAGGAAGCCCAATTGCATTTAAACTGTTAGCTAACTGCGACCACTTGGCCTCACAAAGCCCCTGGCCCTTCACAAAGCCCCTGGCCCTTCACAAAGCCCCTGGCCAAATCCGGGTTCTCTTTCATGAATTCTACAAAAAATTCGTCTTGATCCCTGCTTTTGTGCTTACCCCTGCAAGGAAAAAACAACATTAATTTGTAAATACGAGAAATAAAAATTATTTTTTGCCCCAGACAATCGGAACATTTCCAGCGAATGGAGGAAATAGAGCGGGCAAAATTTTGAGGTAGCCAAAAAGATTGCTGAGGCAATCATTAAATGAAGTGCGGTTGCACTTATTTATTTTTGTTTTTTTTTGTTTATTAAACGTTAGCTAGTGTACAAAGAGTCAAAACTCATATGAAATATGATCTTGTTAGTTTATTAAACTGTATAAAATAATAATAAGTAATTATGAAATAAATAAGACTGAATTCAACTAATGTTTTATTATGGAAGGGCACAAGCAATTTCGTCTCTTAATGATACACCACACAGATTGTCTTCGGCCTTATTTGCACCACTTAAGTTACCAAAAGGTTCATCATATTGTACAAAATCTTCTATTGGTGTATTTCGCCTATGACAAATATTGTGCAAGGCACAACACACATTTACAATTTTGCTTGCGAACTTAGGCTCATAATTTAAACATCGTTGCAAGCACCGAAATCGGCTTTTAAGTACTCCAATGGTGCGCTCGACGATATTTCGTGCAGCAGCATGTTTCGTATTAAATTTGTGCTAAAAAGTTCCCAATTCTGCACTCCTGTATGGAGTTAAAACGAATCTTTCCAAGGCGTATCCAGAATCCGCTAAAATGAAGTTGCCATTCATGGTGGTTGATAAATAGTTTCTAGCCTGACTATTGTTCCAAATGAAAGAGTCATGACATGAACCGGGGTGAGTGGCATCTATTGCTATTATTTCCATATTGAAGTTACAAACTTAAAATTAAAAGAGGTAATCAATCCAGGAAACGTTTCAAATATGACATTGACACTTACTACCATTTATTTATTTATTTATTTATTTTTTCGAAAACCGGCACAACAAAGTTTAAAACCTTATTAGCAGTACCGGCAGCATGTAGCGTAAACAAGATTAAATACGACTTATAATATATATTGCATGACATACAAATTTAAACTTTACTTTAAAATTAAACATTAAACATCTATTCATCTATTCGTAAAAAATTTTAATAACATGATATATTTCATTATTTCCTATTACAGCGAAGAAAGAAATAAAGCTAGTTTATTTTTGAATTGCACAGCATTATTACCAGATCTTAAACTATTAGGAAGTGCATTCCAAAGACGGACAGAGTGTACAAAAAACTGCCTTTCAGACGTTAAACAAGAAACAAGTAAACAGTTAATCATATTAGTTCGATTGGATATAGAAAAGTTTAATCTCGAAAACAAATAACTGGGTTCTGCATTACATATAATTTTATGCAACAATAAAAGCGTTCGATAGTTCAGTAAGTTATCAAAGGTTAAGCCATGGATTCTTTTAGCATACTGGGAAACATGATCTCTTCGTTTTAGTCCAAACACATAACGAACAATGTTATTGAAAAGAATATTTAATTTATTTTTACTTAGACTATCACAATTTGCAAATATTTCGCAGCCATATAGCATTGTTGGTATGAGATATGCTTTAGCAAGTAGCATTCGTATATGAAGAGGAATAAAGTACTGCGTCGTCCAAAGAACACGAAGCATGCTGTAGACTTTCCCAACTGTGTTACTTATGTGGTTATTCCAAGTTAGAGTTCTGTTGGAGGTTACCCCTAGATTTTTTGCAGAGTCTACGTATTCAATATTGCTTCCGTTTAATGAAAGGTTAGGGGCAGTGGAAATGTCAATGATTTTCTTCGCAATTACCAAGCATTTTGACTTTGCTGGATTAAGGCTTAAGCCGTTTTTTATTGCCCAATTACCAATGTTTTCAAGAACACTATTCAGATTGTTGATGCAGTCATAGAGGTTCTCACGCTTACAGTTGACGTACAACTGGACGTCATCTGCGTACATATGGATCTTACAGTTTTTCAAAACACTAGGTAGGTCATTTATGTACATAGAAAAAAAGGGGACCCAAGACAGAACCTTGAGGAACACCTCTTATAATGGGTAGAAAGACTGATGAACAGTTATTGGCGAAGACAGCTTGTGACCTATTGGAAAGATATGACGGAATAAGATTCGTCGCAGATGGCGAGAAGTTAAATAATTTAATTAGTTTTGTCTCCAAAATATTATGGTCGACTGTATCGAAAGCCTTGGAGTGGTCCAACAGAACTAAGAACCCAACTTTATTGTCATCTATGCTAGAACGTAAGTCTTCAATTACATCAACTAGAGCAGTAATACAACTATGTTTTTCCCTAAAGCCTGATTGCCTTTCAGTTATATAACTATTTTTACTCAAATGTGTGTTAATTTGTTGACTAAGTAACGATTCTAACGCTTTGGATATAAATGGGAGTATAGCTATTGGGCGGTACTCATTATGAGATTTTGGTACTGGTATTATTTTAGCTTTCTTTTATTCTATCGGGTAAATTGACTTTGTGAGCACAGTATTAAAAATGTGAGTTAGATATGGGAGAATCTTCGGAAGCAAAATTTTCAGAAAAATAGGACTAGTGTCATCATACCCTAGAGCGTTCGATTTTATTGATGATACACTTTGCAGTACATCAGCCTGAGAAACACAATTGAAGCTGAAGCTAGAGTTGGCATTAAAAGAACTTTCAATAGTCTGGTAAACGTTTTGATTGACAGAAGGCATAGGTATATCAATAAATTTTTTGTTTAAATCCTCAACGTCTACGTTATCACAAGAGTCAAATGATTTTCTACAAAGCCCTATATTGCGTATCTCACGCCATTTCTGCTTACTATTCACAACTGAACTATACTTGTCCCTATAATAATTACTTTTTGCAATTTTCACCTCTTTTACCACTGTCGAACGCAATTTTTTAAATTCTTCATATAATTCCGGAGTTTTGAAGCGTTTCCAGCGATTATATTGATTGACATTGCCTTGAATAAATGCTACTTGATCATTAACTGAGTTAATATAAAAAACTTGTTCCCAGTTTATATCAGATACAGCAGTTTCAAGTCGAGCATAGTCTATGTTTTTAAAGTCACGATAACTAAAGCAGTTTGCAGTATCACTGAGTGTAAAGTCGTAAGCAAGGAAAATAAGATCATGTTTTGAAAAATTAGATACAGATAATTGATCATACAGAAGAATTCTAGTCTTGGCACTTACAAAGAATAAATCCAGGACAGTATTAGTTGTTCTTGTATAGTGAGTTGGCATACTGGTATTAACAGAAGAAAGACTTAAGCTAGCCATATCTGGTACTAGACTATTTTCTACAAGGAGGTTACTATTAAAATCCCCCGCTATAATTATATCAGTGAACGAGAGTGCAATATTTTCTAATGTGCTTAGAAAAGGTGAAAAATCAACAGAACGGTTTGGACGATAAACGCAACCAAGAAGCAATTTTTGATTTACATTTGAAACTACAACAAAGATATATTCAATAAGACTATCAGGTGGGGACTTACTGAGTATTTTACACGTAAACGTTTCTTTTACATAGATTGCAACACCGCCTGCATGGCTAACCCTATCCGCACGAAATAGTTTGTAACCATTTAAGCTGAACAAAGCATCAGACATACCACTATTAAACCATGTTTCACTAACACAAATTACATCCATACCAGAACCCTCAAACACATATCGCATTTCGTCAATCTTATTAATCAAACTTTGCGCATTTAAGTGGCAAACTTTTAACCCAGTCTTTTGTTTTGAGAGTATTCTTATCATATTGAAAGTATTATCTTTGGAACGAGTATTTTCATTACTAAGAGAACTTGTCATTTTTAAACATTAAATTCCTTAGTAAAGAAGTATTAAAATATAACGCGTGCTTGATAAAAAAGTACGTTTTCTTCGCTGCTGTGATATATGAAGATGTCAAAAAAATATAATTAAAATTAATATTATAGAAAATTAAAATTAAGATAAAAAAATTAGGAAAAAAGATATTAGAAGCTAGAGTCACGAAAACAATGAGGATTTCGTGCACCAGGCTCGCCAGGACCATGTTCGGAATTAAAGAATCAATGAATTTTCCCAATTTTGACAACGAGTCGACAGACATAGCATTATCTTCACCCTTAAGTTTTATGTGCACGATACCACGGCGAGTAAACGCGGCTGATAAAATGTTATCTTTTTTATACCGGAGAGCATGCTGCAGGATAACTGAGTTTGCTCTCGTTAAGCCCTCATTAACAAATATAGGTCTGTTGGATTGGAAACCAGCATGCTGGATACGCAATAAGTCCTTACTTTCACGTCGGAATTTAGCAAGAGAGCTAAGAACGTAGTTTCTTTCAAACGACGTTTCAAATTTGGCGATGATAGTAGTATCTTTGTTCTTATTTTCTGGCACAACATGACTGGATGCGAAAAGCTCGGCCTAGGCCCTCCATGGGCTGTTGTGACATTAAAAGTAAAGTAAAGTAAGTAAATAAGAAACGAATAAATTTGTTAAAGGTTTTTTTATTATTCGAAATACAATCCTTCCGGTTAATTGTGAAACACTATTTCATTCAAATGATTTCCTCGGCTGGTCTTGCAGTAGCCAATTAACCATTCATAATTTTCAAGGAAAAATGGTCCAAATGGCCAGTCCAAAAACTACATCAAACAGTTTATTTATTTATTTGTTACGGCTTCTTATTGAGACTAAATAACAAAAAAAACAGATTTAATGTATTTATCTTATAGCTAGAGTTTTAAAATGCATATATAATTTAGCCTTACTTACTTACTTAGCTGGCGCTACAGCCGATGATCGGTCTTGGCCGCCTCCACAAAGCTCCGCCAGTCACTTCTGCTATGCGCGCGCTGGCGCCAGTTGATAAGGCCAAGTGCAGTCAGGTTGCCCTGCACCTGGTCTTTCCAACGGAGATTAGGACGTCCCCTTCTGCGTGTTCCTCCACCGTGGTTCGAATAAAACACCCTTCTAGCCGGAGCGCTTTCTTCCATTCGCTCAACATGACCCAGCCAGCGAAGCCGCTGGAGTTTTATACGCTTGACTATGTCAGTGTCGGCGTACAGCTCATACAGCTCATCGTTCCATCTTATTCGATACACGTCGTCCACGCATACTGGACCGTAGATCTTACGGAGTATCTTCCTCACGATCGCTCCTAACAGCCTCTCATCATTGATGGTCAATGTCCACGTCTCTGCGCCATACATAAGGACGGGAAGGATGAGGGACTTAAAGAGCGTTATTTTCGTCGGTCGAGAGAGGGCTCTACTTCTCAATTGCCTGCTGAGCCCGTAGTAACTCAATAATTTAGCCTTAAATAGGTTAATATTTTCACATTTCTTTATATCGTCTGGCAGTTCATTGACACATTTCAAGCCTTGATAGCTTAAGTTTCGTTTATCTGCCTCTGTTCTGAACATTGGTAATCTAGAATTAATACCGCTTCTAGTTGCAATTGAATGCACTTCGTTCACGTAACGTACATTAATTCCTAAATATTCTGGTAATCTTACATGTTTAATGTTAAATATAAATTTCATTGTGTAGAAAACAAAATAGTTTGCTTAATACTTTACCAGTTAAGCGCTTTAACAATACTCTCAGAGGAGTATCCTTCTTTTTTTTAGTATGCATCTCATTGTTATATTTTGTAACTTTTACAATTTATCTATTTAAGTATCAATAGTTATAAATAATACTGATGAACAATAAATAAAATGGACTTATATACTAGTACTTTTATATCGTTTTTAAAATATTTGCATAAATCCTATCTTGGTCGCTAGTTTGTTAACAGTATATTTAATATATTCGTTGAAGTTTAATTTGTTATAAATTTGTATACCAAGATATTTTATTACATCTACATACTTGTTCAATTTGCTCGTTATCTATATTTAGATCTTGTATATCGTTAATAATGTTTCTTGTTATAATCATGTATTTTGTTTTTTTGACATTTAGTTTTAATTTATTTGCGCACAGCCATTTAGACAAATTATCTAAGTCCTCCTGTATTTTGCTTAGCGCTACATTTACATTACAGTCACTAATCGTTATTAATGCATCATCAGCGAACAATTTAATATTCGAATATTTTAATGCAGTAATAATGTCATTAATATAAATTATGAATCAAATAGGTGCGAGTACGAATCCCTGAGGAACTCCTATGTTGATCTCTATCTCGTCCGCCATTTTATCGTCGATTACAGTTTGTTGTTTACGATTTGTGAGGAAACTGCTAAACCATTTTTGTTCCACATCTTTAACGAACATTTTATTTAGTTTTTGCAGGAGGATCTCTCTATAAATCGTTTCGGAAGCTCGTTTTAAATCGAGGAACACTGAAACTATTCCTTTTTTTTGTTTAGTTCCAATCTGTTATCACCGCTGTTCCACATGTGAACAGCCTCACGATTGCTGTTGTATAATTACATATTCGATTATTTTCTAAATATGGCATAAGTTGTGTTTTTATCACAGTTTCAAGTATTTTCTCATCATACGGTAGCGTATTTATACTTATGTCTAATTTGTTCCGGTTTTATTTTTTTTTTAACCTTCTCAATTGGAACGATTGTCGAAATCTTCCATGCATTCGGTACTTCGCCACTTAGCATACTATTATTTATTAATTTTGTATAAATTCGATTGAGTTTTTAATAACACCTTCAGATAATAGTTTTTTTCCAACAATTTTTGGTTTTAAAGTCTTTAACTATTAGAATTAACTCATTTGTTGTAATTTGCTTGAATTTCATTTTATTGATATTGTTATTTTCGATTATTTTGTTGAATTCCACATTTTCAATAGTTTCATTTATATCTTCTATACTGTCTACAAAAAAATTGTTTAATCCATTTGCCATTTCCATTTTATTTTCTATTATCACAGTATTTAAATTAATTTGTTTTAGTGTATGTATTGTTTTTATTTGAAATATTAACCATTTTCACATTTGCTTACTATCATTTTTATTTATATTTACTTTACTGTATTCCATATATTTAGCTTTTTTAATTTTTATTAGTTGTTTCTATTGTTTTTTGACCTTTTCATACGCATTCCATGTACTATTATTATGTCTAACATGTAGAGCTAATTTTTTTGTTTATTTTAGTCAGTTAATTCGCGGTAATGCCATTTGTTCATTAATTTAACTTGTATCATCTTTTTGTACGTCAACTTGTCCATTACGTCAACTATTGCATCATTTAGTTAGTTTACTTGATTGTTTATGTGCATTTTATCCATTTCACTGAAGTTATGAAAGCTTAACGCTTGTCTATTAACTTTTCACTACCATAGTTTTCCTAGCAAATCATTTGTGCATTTGTTCCTTGTTTATATATTTCTTTACTTTACTTTTAATGGCACAACAGCCCATGGAGGGCCTAGGACGAGCTTTTCGCATCCACTCATATTGTGCGTGATATATTTGTACATGAATGAATGGGACCTACAGTTTAATGCCGAATCCGAACGGCGAAAAGAAAAGCTTTTCATAAGCAATTTTTACTCTTTTAGGTTTGCCATTGCCTGCCATTGGTGCCATGTAGAAAAACTATTTTTTCTACTTTTTTTTTTTGATTTTCCTGTGCCGAGATTCGAACCCCGGACACTACTGCGTAACAGACCAACGCATTACCACTTCGCCACAGCGCCCAGTGTTTATATATAGTGGTTATTAATTTGACATTTTTTGTTTCATGGTCCGATATTTTGTACTCTTTAAGTCTTTCACATTTCACTTAATTTGTGCTAGAAAACAAGTCTATTCTCTGTAATTCCAGTATTGAAATTTATTATTTGTTCCATAGATTGCTTGTTAAAAATATATCTTCTTGTCTTTTCCTGTATGTTGTTGTTTTATTTACGTTAATGTTGAAGTCGCCAACAAGTATATTTAAATTAATATTTCAATTCAAATATTTCCGTAACAATTTCGTTCACATAGTATAGACATTCAGCAAGACTTGTGCTTGGTGAGTAATACATCACCCCAATTTGCCAATTTTTCTGACATTTCTTAAGTTTAGTTATAACACACCATATATCATATTGTTGTTAACGCAATTGCTATATATATAGCCGGGCTCCCATTTTCACTTCGTTTCGCGATTTGCATTTTCATATAAATCGCACGATTTCATTTTTGGTGCTCCGAAATTCGCAAGTTTTTGTTATCGATATGTCCCATGATCCCATTTGTTTTAGCCATCGTTAAATAGCTGTTCTGGTTATTTTTTGTTATTTTAAAATAAGTAAAAGAAGTCGTTTATTTTATCAATTGCTTGTTTTGAAGCAAAAAGAAAGCAGAAACTTCTTGAAATAAGAAGAGCGAAGCATCTAAGGTCGAAAACAAATGTATTGAACATGTCAGATGAAAGATGAGTCGCAAATACAGAGGTGGAGTTGGCTACTTATTAACAATGCATCTTCTAGGTTTGTAAAATCATTTTGAGTGGACAAAGAAACTTTCACAATGATCCTGGAGAAAGTATGCACTCACTTAAAATTGTCCCGATTACCGCAAGCCACTCAACTGGGTGCAGTACTGCGATTTCTTGCCACAGAGTCTTACCAGTTGTCTGTTGCAAAGGTCCACCACAGTAACATTGGTAGGAGCACGTTTGGAAAGATAATCAACCGATTAATTCCCATAATGGAAATGGTGTTATGTGAAGAAATTATAACATTATAAATGACTCGGCAGTAATTGCCAAAATCTCGAGACTTCTATGGCAAATACCAACTTCCTCGTATCGTCGCATATGTGGTTAAAACGCACATAAGATTGCTGAAGCCTGCTCGAAATGAATCTGTTTTTTTAACAGGAAAGGATTCTTTAGCTTAAATGCTATGGTAGTAAGTGTCAGTGTCATATTTGAAACGATTCCTGGATTGATTACCTCTTTTAATTTTAGGTTTGTAACTTCAATATGGAAATAATAGCAATAGATGCCACCCACCCCGGTTCATGTCATGACTCTTTCATTTGGAACAATAGTCAGGCTAGAAACTATTTATCAAGCACCATGAATGGCAACTTCATTTTAGTGGATTCTGGATACGCCTTGGAAAGATTCGTTTTTACTCCATACAGAAGTGCAGAATTGGGAACTTTTCAGCACAAATTTAATGCGAAACATGCTGCTGCACGAAATATCGTCGAGCGCACCATTGGAGTACTTAAAAGCCGATTTCAGTGCTTGCAACGATGTTTAAATTATGAGCCTAAGTTCGCATGCAAAATTGTAAATGTGTGTTGTGCCTTGTACAATATTTGTCAAAGGCGAAATACACCAATAGAAGATTTTGTACAATACGATGAACCTTTTGGTAACTTAAGTGGTGCAAATAAGGCCGAAGACAATCTGTGTGGTGTATCATTAAGAGACGAAATTGCTCGTGCCCTTCCATAATAAAACATTAGTTGAATTCAGTCTTATTTATTTCATAATTACTTATTATTATTTTACACAGTTTAATAAACTAACAAGATCATATTTCATATGAATTTTGACTCTTTGTACACCAGCTAACGTTCAATAAACAAAAAAAAAAAAAAATAAATAAGTATGGAGTAAAAACGAATCTTTCCAAGGCGTATCCAGAATCCACTAAAATGAAGTTGCCATTCATGGTGCTTGATAAATAGTTTCTAGCCTGACTATTGTTCCAAATGAAAGAGTCATGACATGAACCGGGGTGGGTGGCATCTATTGCTATTATTTCCATATTGAAGTTACAAACCTAAATTTAAAAGAGGTAATCAATCCAGGAATCGTTTCAAATATGACACTTACACTTACTACCATAGCATTTAAGCTAAAGAATCCTTTCCTGTTAAAAAAAAACAGATTCATTTCGAGCAGGCTTCAGCAATCTTATGTGCGTTTTAACCACATATGCGACG
>OY282453.1:6161394-6166394 GCA_958295655.1 Palloptera scutellata | reverse complement strand
TGAATTGAATTGAATTGAATTGAATTGAATTGAATTGAATTGAATTGATTGAATTGAATTGAATTGAATTGAATTGAATTGAATTGGAATTGAATTGAATTGAATTGAATTGAATTGAATTGAATTGAATTGAATTGAATTGAATTGAATTGAATTGAATTGAATTGAATTGAATTGAATTGAATTAAATTGAATTGAATTAAATTAATTGAAATTAATTGAATTGAATTGAATTGAATTGAATTGAATTGAATTGAAATGAAATGAAATGAATTGAAATGAAATGAAATGAAATGAAATGAATGAAATGAATGAATGAAATGAAATGAATTGAATTGAATTGAATTGAATTGAATTGAATTGAATTGAATGAATTGAAATGAATTGAATTGAATTGAATTGAATTGAATTGAATTGAATTGAATTGAATTGAAATGAATTGAATTGAATTGAGTTGAATTGAAATGAATTGAATTGAATTGAATTGAAATGAATTGAATTGATTGAAATGAATTGAAATGAATTGAATTGAATTGAATGAATTGAATTGAATTGAATTGAATTGAAATGAAATGAAATGAAATGAATGAATTGAATTGAATTGAAATGAAATGAAATGAATTGAAATGAAATGAAATGAATTGAATTGAATTGAATTGAATTGAAATGAAATGAAATGAATGAATTGAATTGAATTGAATTGAATTGAATTGAATTGAATTGAATTGAATGAATTGAATTGAATTGAATTGAATTGAATTGAATTGAATTGAATTGAATTGAATTGAATTGAATTGAATTGAATTGAATTGAATGAATTGAATTGAATTGAATTGAATTGAATTGATTGAATTGAATTGAATTGAATTGAATTGAATTGAATTGAATTGAATTGAATGAATTGAATTGAATTGAATTGAATTGAATTGAATTGATTGAATTGATTGAATTGAATTGAATTGAATTGAATTGAATTGATTGAATTGAATTGAATTGAATTGAATTGAATTGAATTGAATTGAATTGAATTGAATTGAATTGAATTGAATTGAATTGAATTGAATTGAATTGAATTGAATTGAATTGAATTGAATTGAATTGAATGAATTGAATTGAATTGAATTGAATTGAATTGAATTGAATTGAATTGAATTGAATTGAATTGAATTGAATTGAATTGAATTGAATTGAATTGAATTGAATTGAATTGAATTGAATTGAATTGAATTGAATTGAATTGAATTGAATTGAATTGAATTGAATTGAATTGAATTGAATTGAATTGAATGAATTGAATTGAATTGAATTGAATTGAATTGATTGAATTGAATTGAATGAATTGAATTGAATTGAATTGAATTGAATTGAATTGAATTGAATGAATTGAATTGAATTGAATTGAATTGAATTGAATTGAATTGAATTGAATTGAATTGAATTGAATTGAATTGAATTGAATTGAATTGAATTGAATTGAATTGAATTGAATTGAATTGAATTGAATTGAATTGAATTGAATTGAATTGAATTGAATTGAATTGAATTGAATTGAATTGAATTGAATTGAATTGAATTGAATTGAATTGAATTGATTGAATTGAATTGAATTGAATTGAATTGAATTGAATTGAATTGATTGAATTGAATTGAATTGAATTGAATTGAATTGAATGATTGAATTGAAATGAATTGAATTAAATTGAAATGAATTGAAATGAATTGAAATGAATTGAAATGAATTGAAATGAATTGAAATGAATTGAAATGAATTGAAATGAATTGAAATGAATGAAATGAATTGAAATGAATGAAATGAATTGAAATGAATTGAAATGAATTGAAATGAATTGAAATGAATTGAATGAATTGAAATGATTGAAATGAATTGAAATGAATTGAAATGAATTGAAATGAATTGAAATGAATTGAAATGAATTGAATTGAATTGAATTGAATTGAATTGAATTGAATTGAAATGAATGAATTGAAATGAATTGAATTGAATGAAATGAAATGAATGAAATGAAATGAAATGAATTGAATTGATTGAATTGAATGAATTGAATTGAATTGAATTGAATTGAATTGAATTGAATTGAATTGAATTGAATTGAATTGAATTGAAAATGAATTGAATTGAAATGAAATGAAATGAAATGAAATGAAATGAAATGAAATGAATTGAATTGAAATGAAATGAATTGAATTGAATTGAATGAATTGAATTGAATTGAATTGAATTGAATTGAATTGAATTGAATGAATGAATTGAATTGAATTGAATTGAATTGAATTGAATTGAATTGAATTGAATTGAATTGAATTGAATTGAATTGAATTGAATTGAATTGAATTGAATTGAATTGAATTGAATTGAATTGAATTGAATTGAATTGAATTGAATTGAATTGAATTGAATTGAATTGAATTGAATTGAATTGAATTGAATTGAATTGATTGAATTGAATTGAATTGAATTGAATTGAATTGAATTGAATTGAATTGAATTGAATTGAATTGAATTGAATTGAATTGAATTGAATTGATTGAATTGAATTGAATTGAATTGAATTGAATTGAATTGAATTGAATTGAATTGAATGAATTGAATTGAATTGAATTGAATTGAATGAATTGAATTGAATTGAATTGAATTGAATTGAATGAATTGAATTGAATTGAATTGAATTGAATTGAATTGAATTGAATTGAATTGAATGAATTGAATTGAATTGAATTGAATTGAATTGAATTGAATTGAATTATTGAATTGAATTGAATTGAATTGAATTGAATTGAATTGAATTGAATTGAATTGAATTGAATTGAATTGAATTGAATTGAATTGAATTGAATTGAATTGAATTGAATTGAATTGAATTGAATTGAATGATTGAATTGAATTGAATTGAATTGAAATGAATTGAAATGAATTGAATGATGAATTGAATTGAATTGAATTGAATGAATGATTGAATGAATTGAATTGAATTGAATTGAATTGAATTGAATTGAATTGAATTGAATTGAATTGAATTGAATGAATGAATTGAATGAATTGAATTGAATGAATTGAATTGAATTGAATTGAATTGAATGAATTGAATTGAATTGAATTGAATTGAATTGAATTGAATTGAATTGAATGAATGAATTGAATTGAATTGAATTGAATTGAATTGAATTGAATTGAATGAATTGAATTGAATTGAATTGAATTGAATTGAATTGAATTGAATTGAATTGAATTGAAATGAATTGAATTGAATTGAATTGAATTGAATTGAATTGAATTGAATTGAATTGAATTGAATTGAATTGAATTGAATTGAATTGAAATGAATTGAATTGAATTGAATTGAATTGAAATGAATTGAAATGAATTGAATTGAATTGAATTGAATTGAATTGAATTGAATTGAATTGAATTGAATTGAATTGAAATGAATTGAAATGAATTGAATTGAATTGAATTGAATTGAATTGAATTGAATTGAATTGAATTGAATTGAATTGAATTGAATTGAATTGAATTGAATTGAATTGAATTGAATTGAATTGAATTGAATTGAATTGAATTGAATTGAATTGAATTGAATTGAATTGAATTGAATTGAATTGAATGAATTGAATTGAATTGAATTGAATTGAATTGAATTGAATTGAATTGAATTGAATTGAATTGAATTGAATTGAATTGAATTGAATTGAATTGAATTGAATGAATTGAATTGAATTGAATTGAATTGAATTGAATTGAATTGAATTGAATTGAATTGAATTGAATTGAATTGAATTGAATTGAATTGAATTGAATTGAATTGAATGAATTGAATTGAATTGAATTGAATTGAATTGAATTGAATTGAATTGAATTGAATTGAATTGAATTGAATTGAATTGAATTGAATTGAATTGAATTGAATTGAATTGAATTGAATTGAATTGAATTGAATTGAATTGAATTGAATTGAATTGAATTGAATTGATGAATTGAATTGAATTGGAATTGAATTGAATTGAATTGAATTGAATTGAATTGAATTGAATTGAATTGAATTGAATTGAATTGATTGAATTGAATTGAATTGAATGAATTGAATTGAATGAATTGAATTGAATTGAATTGAATTGAATTGAATTGAATTGAATTGAATTGAATTGAATTGAATTGAATTGAATTGAATTGAATTGAATTGAATTGAATTGAATTGAATTGAATTGAATTGAATTGAATTGAATTGAATTGAATGAATTGAATTGAATTGAATGAATTGAATTGAATTGAATGAATTGAATTGAATTGAATTGAATTGAATTGAATTGAATTGAATTGAATTAATTGAATTGAATTAAATTAAATTAAATTAATTAAATTGAATTGAATTGAATTGAATTGAATTGAATTGAATTGAATTGAATGAAATGAAATGAATTGAAATGAAATGAAATGAAATGAAATGAAATGAAATGAAATGAAATGAATTGAAATGAAATGAAATGAAATGAAATGAAATGAAATGAATTGAATTGAATTGAATTGAATTGAATTGAAATGAATTGAAATGAATTGAATTGAATTGAATTGAATTGAATTGAATTGAAATGAATTGAATTGAATTGAATTGAGTTGATTGAAATGAATTGAATTGAATTGAATTGAATTGAATTGAATTGAAATGAATTGAAATGAATTGAATTGAATTGAATTGAAATGAAATGAAATGAAATGAAATGAATTGAATTGAATTGAAATGAAATGAAATGAATTGAAATGAAATGAAATGAATTGAATTGAATTGAATTGAATTGAATTGAATTGAATTGAATTGAAATGAAATGAAATGAATTGAATTGAATTGAATTGAATTGAAATGAATTGAATTGAATTGAATTGAATTGAGAATGAAATGATTGAATTGAATTGAATTGAATTGAATTGAATTGAATTGAATTGAATTGAATTGATTGAATTGAATTGAATTGAATTGAATTGAATT